>JAAAKG020192646.1:0-24458 GCA_010014905.2 Druon quercuslanigerum
ACCTTTCCTACATAAACGTCCTTAACCTCATTTACGTAGAACACTTTTAGCTTTCATATGACTGTTTTTTTGTTGCAGTACGATTTTTTTTGGCTGAGCTGTATAGCTTCAAAGGCAGATGCCTATCATTTTCTCGCCGATAGTAGGTTGGGTGCGCATCAATATTTGAAAACGAGAAAAATTATAAACGGTATGATCACTTTTATCATTTAAAAAATGTTCTCAATAGTTAGAGAGCAAAAAATCCCAAAAACAGGGTTTTGCAACTTCTTTTTTCAAGCATCGAATTGCACCTGTTTCCAGAAAGCGGTGGACGTTAGGAAAAATCTGTAAAAATTCATAGATATTCTTACAATATTCATTAAGGAAATTTTTTCCAAATTCTGAAATATTACATAATTTAATTTTTACGTAGAATTATTTACAACTAGGATAATCAGGGGTATTACTGACACGTATGTAGTGAACGACACCTCACGTCTGAAAGTTCTTTAATTAGGACTTCAATTATCAAATGTCAATTTGCGTTGGTAGTTTATGATACTGTTGTTTATAAATGTCACGAAAAAATTTATATTTATTCTACATTTAGTCAGGTAGCACATTAAATAAATCATTGCCTTTACTATCTGCGGAGCTTCATGATAGGCTGAACATTTTTCTGAAATTCGTTAGAAGATACGCACCGAAAAGTAAGTTTTTAAATATATATTGAAAAAATGTGAAGGTTGAGTATGAATATTTATTATCGTGAGACCATAAATTATTACAATTCGAGGTCCAAATTAATTTAAATGTGCTATTTTGTGAAATTTGACTATGTCGTTCACTGACATTATTATCCATGTCAGAATTAGTCAACGACACCCCGTGTCGTTTACTAAATCAAAACGTCACTCTCTTAGTGAAAGACATTTTTGTAATTCATTTATCTATTAATACCATTGCTCCTGAATAGCATCAATGACTTTCATCTATAATATTTTCTTAAATATAATTTCATTTATTTCAGTAATTATAAAAATAGATTCTACACGAAATAATATTTTTTTAATATCCTTTTGATGCAAGTAAAAAATTGGTAGACATTTAAACTCAATATTTCATACTATATTTAAATAAATCATTCAAGTTTTTTTTACTAAAGCATATTCTAAGATATAATAACTCGATTATAAAAAAAATATTCAAATTTGAAACATCTAAGAAGAAAGTAGATAAGTAGCATGAACGAATAGGTCATGGAAAAGAATATTTAATTATACGCTTAGGCATTGCAATGTTATTTTCCCGAAAAAATATTCCGATTCGTTCTGATAATACCCTAATTAGTGTTAATGATTCTCTTGTTCTATATTTAAAAATTATCAACAAAAATAAGTCTAAAGCATAACTCATTCAAAACCAACAATTTTTTATTTATTGAAGTTAATATAACACCGATAGTCGCCACTGGTAAAAAATATATCAATGGTTATTTAGAAGCAGATTAACGAGCAGCACTTGAAGCTATTAAAAATGGAATGCCGAAAAAGAAAGCTTCTCTTACAATCAAAATTCCACTGTCAACGTTAATTGATTCGCATAAACGAACGATATGAAAAAAACTGGCTTGGTCCAAGTCCTATTCTTTCAGAAAACGATAAACCTTAGAAAAATGGCTCATTACATGCAGCGAAAAAGGATTTCCGCATAAGAAAGAAGATTTAAACAAAAGCTTTCGCCGGTATTTCAAAATGAGCAACAAACCGAATTGATTTACAAATGGCATTTCTGGAGACGCTTGGTACAAATAAGGTTTTTTTAAATCGTTATCTAATAATAGTGCAAAGAACCAGTGAAGGTGTTTTAGCAGCTAGCAGGGATGAAATTTTTCTTTAACTGTGTCCGAAAAGCTCAAAAGTATATAGCGCAAACCAGAACTTAACACTACCGTTATGTTCACATTTGGTGCTGACGATCGAGTTACTCCACCCATGCTAGTTTATTCAAATATAAGAAGAACTTTCCAAATCCAAAAAAGCGGGATATGGGTCGAGTGATAATGGTTGGATGACAGTAGATCTTTTTTACGATTACATAGAGCAAGTTTGGTATAAAAGTCTAAAGAAACTGATTGTTAAATTTCTATTAATTCTTTTTGTGGACGGGAACAAATCTCACTTGACGTACAAAGCCTGACTTCTATGTAGAAAATTACAAATAATTTTAATTGCATTATATCAAAACGCTACCAGTATTTTATAACCAGCATACGTTATAGCCCTTAAGCCTCTGAAACTTAATTAGAAATTAGCAGTTTTGGCATGGAGACTGCTGAATCCAAATGAGGCACTGACCAAAGAACATGTTGCTCCGATTTTTGCAGGTATCATAGAAAAGTGTTTCAGAAATGAAACACTTATCAACGGATTTGCTGCATGTGGACTATATCCTTGGAATCCAGATGCTGTGAATATTCTAAATGCTTAGACAAACAAAGTTTTCCGATGACGAATAAGATTGCAGATGCAAATTTAAATATTTTTTTATCTAGAGAGGACTGTCAGTTATTCTCCGTGTAATTATTTGTTTAAAGGCAAACTGCTAATATTTTGTTAAAAAAAAACACATTGGTTGGACCAAGCATTCTCGTAAGTTTTCTAAGAACGCATGAGATTTCATATGGTCCCAAGGCTATGTCTGATTTGCATTTTTTGAGTGCTGAGGTGATTAACAATTAATAACATTGGTGATGTTAGCCTCTAAGATTGAATCCTCATTAAGAATCGCTATCTCGGGAAAATTCAAGGGGACACTAAAAGCATTTTCCTATGTAAGATGGTTCAAATGCATTCGAACCACATGTCTAAATTGATATATACAAAATATACAATATATTTTTTATAATAATCAAAAATGGAATCGTTTAGTTGTAATTTCAAAATTTTTTATTTTCAACTTAATTTGAAGCAAATTTGAATCAAAATAGTTTAATTTGAAACTGCAGAGATTAATCTTTAACTAAAAGAATGCATTTTTAGAACAGTAGTTGAACTTTTAAAAAAGGTGACCTTTCAACAATATAGTTGTATTTTCCAGAAAATAATGGATTCTATCATTTTTATTCGCGAGAGAAAAGTTTTTTGAATTAGGTTAACATTTTTTCGAATACGTTTTTACCATTTTCGTGTAAAAATTAGGTCATAACAAGAAAGTTGAATTCTGAAATTATCTGAAAACTTCATTTTTTTTCTATTTTCTCAATTTGATGAATAGAAATTTTTCATTTTAAACTTACTTTATGCCGAGAATCATTTTTATCATAACTAATTTGGCAGTCTAGATAAGCGCGATATTTAAAACGAGCTTTTATACTTTTATTATATTCTTTTTTATGCACAAAAAATCTTTGAGGAAAGTTTCGAGTTCTAGTACCGATAGCTCGCAAGATTTACGACAGAAAAAAAATATTTTGCTGTAAAGTTGACAATTTAACATTTTGTACTTATTTAAAGCGTTTTACTCAAATTAAACACAAAATTAGTTAAATTTATGCTTTTTACTTAACTTTTTTTTAAGTCTTTGAAATCCACTTAAAGGACCCCGCACACAATACATGGGGAAATAAAAATATTGCCAAGCGCTCAAAATCAGTGCATATGATATATCTGCATAGCATTGAGAGCAATAACAATGACAAAATAAGAATCACACAATAAAATGTGATCGACATTACGTCCGCCTATCCCGATAACTCTCACAGCGCCTTTATCGCAACAGCTGTACGCTAAGCGCTCAATATTTTTCATTAACTGCAACCCTCACAGCTGAAGAGAAACAGCGGTGGTAAAATAACGTCAGCATTAAGTGCCGTCATAACAGCCATATTAACAACCTGATTCTCGCAACAATAAAACGCGAAGCGCTCAATATTTTCCATTATTTGCAACAGTCACAGTTTAAGGGCAGCAATGATTCTTAAATATGGTCAGTATCAGATGCTATTGTGCCAATAATGTATAGCGTCGACTTCCAGCAACCCTCGTACGCTAAACGCTCAATATTTTCAATTATTTGCAAACTTCACAGTTCGAGGGCAGCAACATTTCTAAAACGTGGTCAGTATCAAATGCTATTGTGACAATCATGTATATCACCCACTTCCAAAAACGATTAAACGCTAAGCTGTCAATATTTTTACCTGACTTCAATATACATAGCTTGAGAGAGCAGTTGTGCTAAAATAAAATTAGTATCAAGTTCTATTGTGCCATATATCGCCAATAAAAGTAACGTTCGAACGCTAAGCGCTCAATATTTCAAATTAACTGCAACAATTGTAGTTTTAGGGTAGCAACAGTAGTAAAAACGGGTCAATACAAAGTGCGATTGTGCCAATGATATATATCGCGCGCTTCTCAAAACGGTCGAATTCTAAGTGCGCAATGTTTTATCGCAACTGATAAAATTAGTGCTTTGAGTGGAGAAATGGCGCAAAGTGAGCTCAGTACCATGTGAGAATATTCAATCGTATGTATCGTCTTCTTCCCGCAACGGTCGAATGCTAGGAGCTCGATATTTTGAATTAACTGCAACACTGACAGTTTAAAGGCATCAATGGTTCTAAAATAAAGCCAGCATCAATTGCGGTTGGGACAATGTAGCATACAAGATCCACTACCAGTTTGCATCAATACATTAGCTACTATTTCGTTAAAAATAGACTAATTACATTTGAAAAATATATTATATTCTTAAATGTAACGATAAGAGGTGGCTATTGGAATTAATTTTAGCATATAAAGGCGATTTAGCGTTCTGTAGGATTATCATCCTCAACTACTCCAGTCACCTTGCTCAGCTAGATATTCTCTGTCACAAACGTAGCAATCTAAGTGATTTCTAAAATCCTTATTTTAACATATCTTTAGGAGTCTGGAAATTAATTATTATTTTTAAGGTATAATATAATATAATAATAATATAATATAATACAATATAATAATATATAATTACATAATTGTTTGAAAAACCAGTGAAGAAATCATTTACTTAACCACGACCGACTATATAATAAAAACGGCATGAAAAGAAGGAAAGATTGCCTAATATTATAAGAATGAACATATGAAATCTGTAAACTGTTTCTTATTTAGAACATAAAATAAATAAAATACATAATTGACATTTTTTAAACGGAAACTGAGTGAAGTTAGTTACAAGTAATAAAAAAAACGTCTTTGTTATGAAACTTGTGAATAGCTTCACTTAGTTTAAGCGTCAAAATAGTCTGAGAGGTGTATTTCATTTAACATACTTACTACTTCAGAATATAATTCTTAGAACGCATGAAAACCGCCAATTAGAAAACGAAACTAACTTTTTGTATGTTTCGTTTCTTATAGTGGTAAGTATCTATATAATTCCAGTTTTGTATGGCATTTGTATGAAAAATTCCATTGTGTTTAACTGATTATTCTCATCAAGTGATTTTTCCAATAATTATAATAGAATTCTACATTGAAAATAATCCTGTACTTCCAGATTGCAGAAAAGACATTTGAATATGGCTTTTAGAAATCGTCTACATTGCTATGTTTGCAATTACAAGGCCTTCGTGATATTGCAGGAAATCAGACGAGGTTCGAAGATGAAAATAGTTTCACTGATGACGAACTCGAATCCTTTTCTCCTGTCACAAAAGAACAGTTTCCGTAATTATTTACTTACTGCGACAGAGTATCTAGCCAAGATAGGTACAGGTACATCAGCAAGAATGACCTTTTAATGTTCTTGTGTAAGATGCGACAAGGGCTTTCTGAAAACTTTTTAAAAGTCATGTTTCAATATTCGAGTAAGGCTGTAATTTTTGCCATTTCTACTGTCAGTCAATTACTAATGCAACGCTTTATTCCTTGTAATATTGGATTTGATGCTCTCACGCGACAACAATATATAAAAAGATATATCACGGAATTTGAAAATGAATTATGCAAGCCAGAGCCACAGACTCCACAGGTGATTGCAAAAATTGACGGTACCTATGTCAATATACCAAAAAGTACTAATTTTCAATCTCTTCGGCAGTGATACTGTGTTCATACTTCACAAGGGATGGCATTTATTAAAGCCTATTTTGATTGTAGCACCAAACGGATATATTCTTTTCATAGAAGGGCTTTATTGTTTGGCTAGTCGAAATAATGACATTGCAATTCTATGAAACGAATTTGAGAGAGATGCTGAGAGAATGAGACAGTGGTTCCAGTAAAATGACATTATGATAGCAGATAGTGGTTATCGGGATGTCACAGAGCTACTGGCTCGCCTCGGTATCAGATGGAAAATGCAGGTACTTCTACCACCTGGACAGCAACAGCTTTCTACGAAGGAAGCCAATGATTCACGTTTAGTCACGAAGTCTAGACGGATCGTAGAGGCTAGGAATGGTCACATCAAAACTATATTCAAATTCTTTGACAATACTGTGCCAATACCGAATCTTCCAAATCTGGGTGATTTTTATCGCATCGCTGCTGCAATCTTGAATAGGTATTATCATCTCATCACCATGGAAGGGGCTGATATAAACATGGCTCAACAATTGCTTCAGAAAGCCAGAGAACCGAATGTGGATCAAGTCCTGGTGGAGGTTGAGAGGCTGCACACACAAAAAGCTTAGAGATGGGTTGGCTTGAATTCAAAACATATACCCGATTTTCCACTATTAACTCTAAACTATTTGAAAGAGCTGACTATTGGGACATATTAAATAAAATTAGCCTTATCCTATGTACAAGACAAAATGCAGAGGGACGACACAGATCAGTTGTAGGTTTAAATGTTAAGAGATCCGGATAGGATACCAGAAGCTGAATAATTGAGGATTCACGATTCACTCACGATTCTCCAATGCAGGAATACATCAGTTATGGCTTGCATGCCAACCTACTAACGAAGATGACAAAATGAATGATGAGGAAGTCAAACTTGTTCCAGGTTACTAATGTACATGTGTTTCTGGTGCTCGAACTGTTGGTGCATGTGCATACTTTACCAGTGTATTATGGCTCCTCGAAAATGCATGTCATGAACAAAATTTTCGATACCCCTCGACAAGACTAATCCATGCAATCCATGGTGCTGGAAATACGGCGCAAGAAGAAAATCTCCTTGACGTCATAGGTATTTGAAAATATATATCAGTGGTGTCAATAACCTTGACCTCTACGCTTCGTCTAGACTATTTCCAAACTTGTCCTTGTAGACTAGATGATCTCGATTTAATTAAATGGATTTTTTCCAATCTTGCCTTAATTGGCTGAATTGTTCCAAATCTTGCCTTAATTGGCTAAATGGATTCCAAACTAGCCTTCACTGACTGAATCAAGTCATATCTTGAGTTTCTTGGCTAGATTATTTTCAATTTTGCCTTCGTTGACTGGATCATGCACAATCTTAACTTTATTGACTGGACTGTTCCAAATATTACTTTTATTGGCTAAATAATTTCAAATCTGGCCTTCACAGGCTGGATCATTTTCAATTATGACTTTATTGCCTAGCTTATTTCCAATCTTGCCTTCATTGGTTGAACCATGTCCAATCTTGGCTTCATTAGCTGGGTTGTTTCAAATATTTTTTTTTTTAATTTTCCAAATCATTTCCAAACTGGCCTTCACTGGCTGGTTCATGCCGAATCTTGACTTTATTGTCTGGATTTTTCCCAATCTTGCCTTCATTGGTTGGATTGTTCCAAATATTTCTTTCGTTTACTAAATTATTTCCAATCTGGCCTCTACTCGCTGGATCATGTCCAATCTTGACTTTATTGGCAAGTATATTTCCAATCTTGTCTTCATTAGATATACCATTCCCAAATAACATTATTGTTGATTTTTTGAAAGCAAGTACTTAACACATTTTTGTATCTTAATCTCCTGACAATTACTTGAAGCGTTCAAAACATCATACAATATCTCGTTATCACAAAGCGAAGTTTTGTATTCAAAAATGATTATCATGGATATTCTAGATAGAACGTGCTATTTGGTTATTGATTTAATGCGTCGAATTTAGCACAATTTCTGCCTACGAAGAAATGAGTGTGTTATTTATGTCCAAATCTTAAATATTATTAAAAGTGGAAGATATTTATAGTTGGCACAATATTACTTGATACGGACTTTATTTTAGCATCATTGCTGCCCACAAAGTGTAAGTGCTGCAGTTAATTCAAAATATTGAGCGCTTAGCGTTCGAGCGTTGCCGAAAGTCGACGATATACATAATTGGTACACTAGCATCTGATACTGACCTTAAACTGTGAATGTTGCAAATAATTGAAAATATTAAGCGCTTCGCGTTCTAACGTTGCGCGAAGCAGGTTGTTAATATGACTCTTATGACCGCACTTGATGCTGATGTTATTTTACCAACGCTGTTTCTCTCGAGCTGTGAGGGTTGCAGTTAATATCAAATATTGAACGCTTAGCCTTCACCTGTTGCGAGAAGCGCGCTGTGGGAGTTATGGTGATAGGCGGACGTAATGTCGATCACATTTTAATGTGTGATTTTTTTTTTCGTTTTTTTGCTCTCAATGCTATGCAGATATAAAATGCAATGATTTTGAGCTCTCGGCGCCGTATATCGCTGAAACTGTCAACAACAACAAAATTAAGGATATTTCATTAGCCTCTTATAACCTGCAATATTACCACGTTTCAGCCACATCCACCTAAAGACATTTTCCCATGTATTGTGTGCACGATCCTTTACTTCAATTAATTTGAATTCATTAGAATTGGTTTAATTTTGCGAAATTCTCTTAAATTTTCTTGAATTCATTTATGGTGCCCTCTACAGAACTATCTTAAATTATTTTGAGTTCGCCAGAATTCACTTAAATTGTCTTGAATTTCGTTGATTATATAGTTTGAAAAATGGACTCATTTTTTCTAAGATTTTTTAGTCAGTGTAGCAACCGACTAAAACAACTAATAAAATATAAGCCTCATTAAAAAAATAGAAAAAATATCGTAGTTCCGAGCCTTTTTTTGCATAGTCCGGTAAAAAATCACTGATTAGTCATAAGTTGGATTTCAATTTTTTGCAAAAAATTATGTTTTTTCTGTTAATACTGAAGAAATGTATTACAATAGTCCACATAGCTATTAATTCCAAGATTTAATGATGAACAAACTGATTCTAGATTCTCCACCCTAATTACTATTTCAACTCTTCATTATATTAATTAAAACTACTACTCCAACCCATTTTTCCCGCAATAAAGCTTCTCCATATAATTAAGCAGTATAAATTTCTCAGGACTATTTCATTTAATACTCTACTACCTTTCATTTTTCTATTAACAATTGCCATTTCTCAATTTTCAATTCACAACCCACATTTCATCCACCACTCACAACTACTCGCCAATTGTTTCATGTATTCCGGTCGCTTTTCATCTTAATATCAAGGGGACGAAAAGTTGGGAAAAACCCGTGTAAGCTGCTTATAAATTTGTCTTTATTTCTGCAAAGATTACACTTTTGGTGGTTATTGTGTAAAAATGTGGTGAAGAAGTTTAATCGTTTATTTACTAAGAAAACTTAAATAATGCGCTTCGATTACATAGCTCAACTTTGAGAAGATCCTGTATTGTCAAATTTGCATTAAAAATTAAAAAAAAAATTATTATTCATTCGTCAAAGCCTGAGGATTGCGTATGTATAGTATGTAGTTGCGCGCAAAAGTTTCTGGGAAAAAAATCAGTCAATATTCAAAGTTGTATATCTCCGACAAAAAGGCATGTTTCTTACAAAATTCAACGCGCTTTTAGTATTAAGCATTAAAAAAAACTGTGTGTAGTTTTTGAGCAACTAAGCGGATTTGAACATTATCAAATGGAAAAGATCCTGTTTAAAATAAGCGCGACATGGCCCATTTTTATAGATCTGTTTAGAAGTTATGACGTTTTTCGTTAAAAACATCGCTTTTCTTCAAGTTTAATTATCTCCTAATCTATGCACTGTGACAAAAAAGTCTATGTTAATGTCCATCTGAATGTGCATAAGAAATTTGCTATTTGATACTTAATGTTCTTTCGTTATCAAAGATTGAAAAATGAGGTCATTGAATTTTTAGACCACTATGCTGAATATTCACTTTTCCGCCGATTTTCTTCGAAAATGTCTCAAATTAAAAACTTTGGCATAAATGTTAAAAACTGTCAAGAATGAGGAACGTTTGTTTTTTAGACCACTACGCTGATGACTTTACTATGGGTCCGATATGTTTCAGGGTTCGTTCATATTGGACGTCTTGAAATGTAGATAAACATTACAAAATAAAATTTGCTATATCATAGTATTTTAGTTTTATATCAGTGTTTAAAAGTGAGGAATATCATAAAATTTCGTTCTTTATACTGCTATACTGAAAGTATTTCTTCTGGTCAAATCAGAACCAAATGATGGGATGGTTTTATTTACACCATTTGAAATCGAATGTAATTATCAAAAAATGTAGGAGAATTGTTTACATATGGAAACTCTAAAACGATATAGTCGAAGAAAAAATTTCTTTTGCCTTTTAACAGCAACTTATGTTTCATATTCAATTTTATGTGCATGCATTTTTGCGTGAAACTGTAAACTAGTTTACATTATAAATGCTATATTAAAAAGTCGAAAAATGAAGCCCTCAAATAAAAATTTCCAGGAAACATAGATAGGCGGGCTTATTGTTATAAAAACTGGTTTAAGCTAGGCGTACACTATCATCCTCTATATTTCCTAATATACTCCCTACTTCCTAACATCCTCAGAAAGTTGCGTAATTGCCATGAAAGTACAACTTCCTTCAGAGTAACTTTGCGGTAAATGTGTGAAAGTGTCATCGCAAAAATGAATAATACCCTCAAATTAAAAATGTATGTGATTATAATTTCCCAAGACGAGTTGACAGCATTGAGGCTGAACAAACTCATTCAATCCGGAAGTAGAAGATAATTTCCCTCGCACTTAGAAGTCAATTAGACTGAAGAATTCAAGATTACACAAATCTTTCGTCACAGCAATCTACTTATTTGGGCAACTCTTACACATATAGGGCCCAATGTGCGAGCATTATGCATGTAACATCATGCATGATGCTTGTATAATTTCTTTATATATGTGTTTTTACACACACATACGCATATAACAGTTTTGCAAATGCAAACGAAACGCACATTCAACCATAATACGAACCGCGGTGCAGGGAAAGTGTCGGGTTATTATACCCTGGAGTATATAAAGCTGAGGCTAGAAAAGACAGTGGTTCAGTCAGTGGTTTTATGCCACGCTAAAACACGCGCGAGCTGTAGAATGTACTTTAAGGTAAGTCGTGATATGTGCTCTCCATGAGAAATCAAGATTAACTTCCGCATCGCCCACCAGTGTCGAAAAGCACACTTGAAACTTCCGGTTTATCGCGGATCATTCCTTTTCACGTTTTATCGATTAATTTTATTATTTTCGGTTATATATATTTTTTTGCGTGGCTTATGAAGTATGGAAATGTGTTGACTCTTCGGTATATGATAATTTTTTTGGTGATTAACTAGGGTTGTGCGTGGTGTCATTATTGAAGTGTGCATCTAAGATTTTTGGTCACAAAAGAGTACAGTATTTGTTTGAACAAAATTAAAAATTTGTGAACAATTTATGAAGCGGTGTTTTTTATAATTTCTTGTCTGATAGAATTATTAAGTGAATTCGATCTTTGGTGTTTCGAGTTTATTTTTATTTACAATTTTATAGTTCTCATTTGATGATCACTTTACTTTCTCATTATGATTAATAAGCAAATTTATTTGACTTTTTATCGATGAAGTCAAAATAACAAAACACAAATAGAGCAATTTAACCGTTTCAAATCAAACAGTCTTCTCTATTCTTGTGTTAACTTCAAATTATATTATAGAAAAAAGTTTTTCTGTAAACGACACCTTTTTCAAATTATATTTTTGTTTGTTGCATTAACTTTGAATTATTTTAATGAAAAAAGTTTTACTATTAAAAACCAATTTTTGAAATATTATAGAGTTCTCAAAGATTTTTTTAATATAGCTTTCCTAATTGCACTGGTAGTATAATTAATAAACTTACCAAATCAAAGATGATGGTTTAGTGCAGAAATAGATTAGTTTTGAATTTTTTAAGTTTAATTTTGGCATGATAAAAAAGAAAAATGTGAGACGGCGTGACGTATCCTCCACCATGCACATGCTGAATTCCTTGTAAATTAATATCGATGCAGGGTCTAAAATTTTTTACAGAAAACATATTGCATATTTCTTTATAATGTATTAAAAATTATCAGCTTTATTATTTTAAAATAACTACATACATTTGTAATTTAGATCACTGCTACTTGATGCAAAATAGTTACTTTTAGTGGATTACAAAATTATTACAGAGATAAATGTTCATTTAACTCGAAAAAAAGAAAATTTGCTTGCATAGACTTAATTTTATTTGAATAAAACTTCAATTCATTTTATAGCATTTATCGGAATAATTGATTAGATTTATTTTTAATTTGTTCTTCTACCCACCTGTACAACAATTTTGTTTAAAAATTTTATTTAAAAAAGGTCAAATATGTTCTTTTTAATAGAAGTGGCTGTTATGTACTCTGCCCCATTTTTTTAAATTTTGATTCTTTTACGAATTCTTCTCCATTCCTTATTAATCAATAGTTTTAATTTATTAAAAAATTTTATTATTTTAAATATAATTTCTTCAATAACCGTCTCATTTTTCTTTTAAATTCTTTGATTAGATTCACTGCTATATATATATATATATATATAATGAATTTTTTAAGAATTGTTATCCATCAAATTTTATAAAGTTTGATTTTTCAAATTTCCTGCACTATTATTGAATATTGTTTCATTAGCTGGAAACAAAATTAGATATTTAATAAATAATGTAATAAAAATTGTTAATTTAACCCGATTTTATTGAAAATATATATTTTAATTTATGTTCATTAATAACAGATTTAGTTTCATAACTATAAAATGTATGCCAATCCTTGCATACAATCTAATGATGGATTATTATTATAAAGGATTTTATTCGTGATTCAAAAATTTGAAATATTTTATAATATCGGCGGAAACTTTATTTTTAATGCCACATAATATAATACCATAATTTAATGGATATAAACAAAATTTTTTTAAACTGTATTTAACAAATAAATATTTTTTAACTGAGCCACTAATTATAAATAATAAATGAAATTTAAATATGTTAAGGCTGTGCTTTCCTTAGTTTACAATGCTAATTTAAAGTAAATAATATTATAGAATAAAAATGAAATAAAATCATTGCCTATGTTTCTTTAAAGGATATTATAGCTGAAATTCCAAGTAATTTATTTTAAAGAAGCACAGTGAAACAATTGAATGTATTGAGAACAAAATTAGACTTTTCGATTCAAACACATTTTGCTCTCTTGTGCTTTCACTTATTTTATCCAATTTGTAAATTTCTATATAGATTTCATTTAAATAACAATCAAATTTACATTTTTACATTAGTATTTTCAATTAATGATTGACTTTCACGTTGAGAAAGTTGCTTCATATTGCTAATTATGTGAATTAAATTGATACTGACTCGCGGTGAGAATAGTGGTTATGTAAACAAAAAAAGTGTACATATTATTATTTATATAATCAAATTTAATAAAGTTTCAATTTTTATAATACGAGTATTAATATGAGTGTAGAATAAACTAAAAATATTTATGTTTTACATAATTTTTTCCAAATCAATAATTATAGGAAAAACGTTCTTTGGATTAAATTGAACATTATTGCCTAAAAAATACCAAATTCTGAGCATGAGAAACAATTAATAAATTAATTATAAGATCTCATTAATAAACTTTCACTTATATCTTATATAAGTATCTTATACATTTTTCGATTTGGTTCCTTCTTGCTAATTGCCTGTATTAGTTTATCGGATTATATATCGCTTGAATTTAACATTGTATAATCAAAACATCATTTAATATAATAATGCAGAGGAAAATATGTATCTTACGGGTCGGAACATATTTTTTTAGAAAAATGATACCCTTTCGCTACGCTGTAAATCGAACTACAGAATTTCTAATTGTCAGTCTTTAGGTTTTAGATCATATTTATGTTATGGTCATATTTTTTGCATAGTCACTGAATTTTAATACCAAATATCAGTAAAGCTGATCCACCACTAAATTCTTTACAATTCGAGATCAATCTTTTCATTCCCATTATCATAATGTAAAATTAGTGTTAATTGAATATTGCTTATATTTTAAATACGAAATTTTAAAAGGATTTTTTTTGCAGATTAATATCGCCCTCTTGGCGTTGGCCGCCCTGGCCCAATGCTCGGAAGAGACCTCGAAGTCTTCCGGACAAACATCGTCCGTAGAGGCGAAGGCCGATGCCTCTTCCGCGGCCTCGGAGAAGAAGACCGAAAAACGAGGCCTGAGCCACAGCTACGGCGATTTCGGAGGCGGCGGTGGTGGGGATGACCACCACTCCTATGACCACCATGAGCACGTGAAAACCGTCACCATCGAGAAGAAGGTACCAGTGCCCTACGAGGTCACTAAACACGTACCCTACGTCGTTGAAAAACACGTACCCTATGAAGTCAAAGTAAAAGTACCACAGCCCTATCTTGTGGAAAAACACGTGCCCTACCCCGTCAAGGTCTTCGTCAAGGTCCCAGTTCACGTACCTCAACCATACCAAGTCGAGAAAAAAGTGCCCTACGAAGTAAAGGTGCCGGTTGACAAACCTTATGAGGTGAAGGTCCACGTCCCCCAACCCTATACTGTGGAGCGACATATTCCAGTTCCAGTTAAAATACCAGTGCCTCAACCGTACACGGTTGAAAAACACGTTCCCTACCCCGTGAAAGTAAAAGTTCCTGTTCCCCAGCCGTACGAGGTCGAGAAAAAAGTGCCCTATGAAGTGAAGGTTCCCGTCGATAAACCCTATCCAGTTCATGTCCCAAAGCCCTATCCAGTTACTGTTGAAAAGCCCTATCCAGTTCCAGTTGAAAAGCCAGTGCCCTACGAGGTCAAAGTTCCAGTAGACAAGCCCTACCCTGTCTATGTAGAAAAACCCTACCCTGTCCATGTCAAGGTCCCTGTCCCAAAACCGTACACTGTCCACAAGCCTGTACCTTACATAGTTGAAAAACATGTACCCTACCCGGTTCACGTTCACCATGAGCACAAGGAACATCATGAGCACCATGGACATGGAGGCGGTGACGGAGGCGGTTTCGAGCCCAGCAGTGGCTATGGTGGTGAATACTCTCATCATGGTTGAAAACGCCTGGCAGTTAAATACAATTGTATGGACCCTGGGGTTGTGCTAACTTAAATTTTAGGTTTAGATCTCTTAAAATATATTTATATTTGAATCTAAGTTATATTTATACAGGTTCACTTTAGTAGAAGCGATATTGGATTAGGGAAAGTAAATTCGAGGCCTTTTGAAATCGCACAGCCCCAGTGATGTTCTAATGTGCAGCAACCGGGTGGCCATCTTTTGCGGCGCGTAACGTATGGGGATCTCATTGGTCGAGATTGAAACATAAATTATTGGAGCACGAGCCGAGCTAGAATTGTAATCGATTGTACTTTAGGATTGACAAAGAATCCATTCATTTGCATTGGAATTAATTCACGTAATATGACAAATTTATCGATACCTGAAACTGATACGAGTATTACTTTGTTTATACCTTTTAGAACATTAGGAATCAACAAATGTGTCATCGTAAACAACAGTGATTTAAGACCTCGCCTTTTAAAAAGGAAAGCTATGTTGTAAATCTGAAAAGTCACAAATATCGTTACGAATTTATGTATGTATTCAACGATTTCTCTTCACTTGGCTTGAGTGCAATACTCGAGACAACTATCGGTGAGATTAATCTCGCGCTACGATCGGTGAAACTCGCTAGTTTGGCGGACATTCGCGTATTTGATAGTTAGGAACCAAATGATCAGGATTCACTTTTTCAAAAATTGTCTTATCCCGAAAAAATGTCGCTTTTATACACAAGGTGGATAAATAAAAATATTTTTTTTATAAAAATAATTAGTTTCTTCCTTATTTGCCCTTTCTATCATTTTTCTCTTTCAGATAACGTCTTAAAAATTCATTTTAAAAAATAGGACCTAAAGCTTCAAAATTATTACTACTAGACAGATTTTTGAAAATATCGCAAAAATCTCAAAGGATTTTTTACATAAAATTTAATTTTCAGAAAGAATTGAATTATTTATTTTTTCTTTGGATGCATAGTTTTTGAAAAAATGGTCAGAAAAAAGAAACGAAAAATTACTAAGATTTTTTTTATATTGACGCATTTCATGAGGAAATAAATCCGTAACTTTTTTCAAAATTCAAATATTAACACGTGCCACCGGGCACTTCAAAATCCCATTTAATTAACATGGGAAAATTAAAACCACATTAATAATTCCCCCCTCCCCTCCTGTAGCGCCCTATTAATGACCTAAATAAAATAATAAATATAAAAATATATTAATATAAATAAATTAAATTTTTAAAATTTCTGTAGCCTTTTTCAAACAAATAATTACTAATGGGCAATTTAAATAGTTCCCATTACATGCCAAACAATGTTTCATTGTGTAATAAATGTAACTTATTTAGACAATTATTTACTCCAAAAAAATGTCAAAAATAATCGTATTTTCCGATAGTTGGTCATTTTTTGAAAAAGTAATTTTTTTAAAAACATTATGTAATTATTTAAACGATTAATTATTGTATATTTACAAAATTTCTAAAAATTGAGCAAGAGATGTCAAATTTGTTTTTAAACTGGTATCCTATGATACTTTTTGTTAAATGATTACATAATTTTGGTATATTTCTTCTAATTCTTAACAAATCTCTATTTGTTTATCAAATTTTATTCCTTGAAGCAGTTTTTTTCGATAACTTTACAAAAATGAAATTAAATAGAATACGTACAATTATTTTTGTAACTGTATAGTGTACACAAACAATTTTTTAAACATTTTTAATTGTATGAACAAACATCATTTGTTTAAACAATTATTTTTTCAACAATATTTTCAGAATCGTATTTCCCGAATTCAAAATAATATAGTATTAGTTATATATATATATATATATATATATATATGTATATATAGTATTATATTGTGTGAAAAACGTCATGTGATTGTTTAAACAATGTTTCTTCTTTTAAGTATTTCTTTATTAAAAATGTAAATCAACAATATTTTTGGCCTTATGTTTTTTTATTATTCAAATGATTATAAATAAATTTTATTAATTATACAAAGTTAATGAAAACAATGATTTTATTATTTTAATTATTATAAATCACCTAAAATATAACATTTTGTCCTTATAAATGTTTTTTCGAGAAAATGTTGATAAATGAATCATAATTATCATTAATAAATGTACTTTTTTTATAATATAGTCATAATAAAGATTGTAAAAATATGAAGAATGCACCAATGAATACACTTTCATAAGTTAAATTTTATTGTGACTTTTCTGATTTATTTAATAGTGCGCCAAAAAGAATGTAAATCATTCATATTCAATTTAAAACAAATTAAAACAAATATATAAATTTTATAAACCATAACATAAAGCTTTTAGCAGAATTTACTATTACTCAAAATAATTTAATATTATGTTTAATTCAGAAAAAACGATTTGACAAATATTGTTTTAAAAATAATTGTTAAAACAAATAATATTTCTTTTCACATTTAAAAATTGTTAATATATTTTTCCATGTCTCATACAGTTCTAAAAATTATTGCATGTATTCTATTTGATTTCAATTTTTTAAAGTCATCGAGAAACGTTTTTATTCTAAATAATATTTACTCAACTGAAATCTTTCAATATCCCTATATCTCTTGAGCAAGTGTTTATTTTTATAAAAATAAACACTTCGATCTTCAATTCGCCATCGATTTTCTTGGACGATTTACTCAGAATTTGGTAACATAGAATTGCGAAGCACGATATTTTTTTTAAAACATTAAATTATTCATCGCAATATGAAGTCGAGCCTGTTCCAAGTTTATGATAGTGTCACTGTCAGCCAGATTATCAACTTCCAAATCACCAAAATTTCAGTTTAAAGGTAGACTTTTATTTTATGTTTAAACATTGATTTCGAGTGTACAGAATATTCTTTGGTTTTCCTTAAAAATTCCCAGTTTATTGGTTATCTACTTCCGTACCTTTCAGTTGAGCATTTGTTTTCTCATATTTGGTTACTGACATATGATTATCAAGTCGAATCTATTTCGATTTTAAAAAATCTTATTTCTTTAACAGAGCTTTAAATAAAACTGTAGTGAGGTTGTTTTGTTCCATGAACTTTTTTTGTTTCTGATTTTGTTCACGATGTGCAACATATTTAATTTTAAATTTTGGTGAAAGGATCATAATTATAATATGGAATTTATTTTTTTTTCATTTATAACGATGTTTCGTTTTAAAATTTAGAGCCGTTTAATTCTGACCTTTATTTAAATAAAAGAAAAACGCGTTACGTAACATGTCAAAGAACACTGAACGAAATATTTATACATTTAGAGAAGCGTTTCCATACTTTTAGTTTAAAAATTTTTATTGTTCTTTAGCAATAGTAAATTCTGAATAATAAAACTGCAGAAAATTATTTTTTTTCCTAAACCTTAAACATTTTAAGACTGTTCAAAGTTGAAAGCTTGAGTCCTAAATTCACTTTTTGGCAAAAATAATTATCTCTAAAATTCAAAATACTGAAGGCATTTCATATTTAAAAGAACCATCAAACTAAAAAAGGAATTCAATATCGAGAATTGTCTTACAAGAAAGTCAAATGAATTTAAAAAAATGATAAAATCTTGATACATTACGAAACGTAAAAATAGATCGAACACTCTAGCCTCATAAATTACATCTTTATTAACTAACACACCTTTTTATATATTATCCCGTACATTTTTCCTCCCATCGTTAAAGAAATTATACAATTACACCTTTTTCGTATTCAAAAGCCAACAAATTGCCAGAAGAGCATAACTCAGCTCCATTAACTTTCAGTTACATAGCTATCCCTATAATTATGCATGACATGGTGTAAACGAGCCACTGCCCAGTATTTTATGAATTATACATTTATAAATTATAAAGTTCGCTATTCGGAAAAGGGAAAATTCGATCTAGTATCGACGGGAATAAGAATTTCCGGAGAAACACTTTCGTTTCCAGCGAATCTTAATCACAGCTACCAAGCCGCAATTAAGAAACGTTTGAGACGAGCTGACTTTTCAAGAAAGTAATACTTTCTCTGGAGTTCTATATGCAGTTTACACGCGAGCAAACTACTTTTGAATCTGGTCGCCTTGTTCATTTCATTTTAATATTACGCGAGTAAAGCACACGTGGTAACGAATCGCTAGCGATTATAATTTTATGAAAGAAAGAAGATGGGCGATTAATGTGAGCTCGAGTCGAATTCTCATCAATATTAAAAGCTAACGAACTGAGGCGTTGATGAATTAGATCTAAATCTTTTACATCTCATTACACTAACTATCATACGTTTCCCATTTCTCTCTTTAAACCTAACAATGTAATTTTACTTTCAGGTTTTGGTACTAAAATTAAATAATAATATTTCCAATTGAAAATTATTTAATTTTGAAATACAAGTCTCTCACTGATAGCCTCGATACCTTTGATAAATCATTTAAAATATCCTGAAAGTTCTTAAATCATAGAATCTCATAAAATGTTTTTATTTCCTTTGAATTACTTTGAATCCCTGAAATGTTGTGAAATTCCTGAAAATCTTCTAACATTTTGAATTTCCAAAACCTCACAAAATCATCTGAAATTCCAAATAAAAATCTTTTAATCTTTTGAGTTTTCTATAAACAGAGTATAGGTATATAGCTGTTTCAGTCATGAGAAAAATTTTCGGTTATTTCGGAACTAAACTCTTTAGGCTGACATTTTCTTCATTTAAATTAATCAAAACTAAAGTGAAAATTAGGAAACGCAAGCTGAACTTTTTTTTGCATTTACAAATTTTAAACTTCAAGCTTAAAATTATATTTTCATTTTTTTTCAAATGCTAAATAATTTACATATATCAACTGGCATCAAACTGCAAAATTAAAAATATAATTTTATAACAAAGAATTTTCTTTTAACTAATCACTTTTTAAATTAGAAGTTATACTATTTTTATTTTAAATCTTTTTAAACTAATACATGTTCAATTATTATTTACGCATCAAAATGCAGCACTCTCAATTATAAGTGAAACATTTTCAAATTTCAAAAATTAAAATCGTAACGCTCAATGTTTAAATTTAGCAGTCATAAATTTTAAGGATTTAAGGTTTTTTTTATTTCAAACAATTCAGTTTTAGATTGTTTAGATTCGAATATCTAATTTATAATTTTTTATGCGAATGTTTATACATTAAAAAGTTTTAAAGCAAAATTTAGGTCAGCCATCGTGAAATTGGCATTTTTTATATCAAATTTGGAATCAGTGTTCCGAAAGAAGCCTTTAGTATGCATCTTGTTAAAAAAGTCCGAGTATTGTGGATTTTCTTTTTCAAATTTGGGTCAGCTATTTTAAAATTTATAATTTTGACTATTTAAATATTTAAAAAGAGTCCGAGTATTGTGCATTTTCTGATTTTTAGGTCAGCCATTTTGAAATTCTCAATTTAGACAACATAATCGGTTTCAGCGACCCAAAAAACACCCCTTAGTCTCCATATTGTCAAAAGCCAGCCTAAAAAAACCTTGTAGTGGGCTTCTTGAACAAAATTTTCGAGTATAGTGTATCATTGGAATTTGGGATCAGCCATTTTGGAATTCACAATTTTACCGTCATATTTGCAATCAGTGACTAAAAAAAAATCATATTCAGCTTTTTGTAAAAAAGGCAGAGTATTGTACATTTAAAAAATGTTTGGTGACCCATTTTAAAGTTGGAAATTCTTACTTCAATTTTGGTTTCAGCGACCCAAAAAAAATCCTTAGTATGCATCTTGTCAAACAACTCCGATTATTGTAATTTTTTCTGAGTCAGCCATTTTGAATTTAAAAATAGTTCTCCTACAACTTGTACACAAACTATACAACAATATATACATATTATTTATTTACAAATAATATATCATTCATATACGTTTTTCACCTGGTACTTATACAGTATTGAACATTGACAGAAATTAAAATTATATTAATAATCATTTTAATTTATGATTATTATTAATTGTATTCTATAGTGCTTTAAATTTAAGCATATATTTTTATTTTCTAATTCGGTAATCGAAATAAGAAACATATTATGAGCGCGCATAAAGCTTTTTTTAATACTTAAAAAAATATTCTTCTAGACGCAACGAATCTCTCTAGCCTACTTTCCATGAACTGGATCTTTCTAGAAAATTCTAAATCCAAGGGAAAAAATCATCTTTGCATTTTTTTCTCTTCGGACCTCTTGTGGTAACAAAAGGCGGTTTATTTAAATATTACGCAATTGGTAAAATAATTAACGAGCCGACTAAAATATTTGTCTCACGGAAATGTGAAAATGCAATGCATAATAAAGAGAATGGCGGGTGCAGCTCTTCCTTATTACTACAGCCACGTACAGAAAACCGGAAGTGTATCCTCGAAGTAAGGAACGAAGATCGGTTGATACTCGCCTTCTGTTCGTGGCTATAATTCACGCATGGCAGAATCGTCGCGATTTTTTGTTTTTTTCACTTTCACAAAAGTAGCCGTCTCATGGCAAACTAGCGAGATGACCGGGATCTACTATATGTTACGTGAATTATATATATGTACAACGTGCACGTAATTGAAACTTGTTCCTGTTTCTATGTATAAATATTAGACTGTGTCAGATAAGAAAAACTTTTTTTTAAAATAAATGTGCCTTAAAAGTTTCTTTGACACAAATTAAACGTTCTCCCAAAATTTCAGCTCGAGACCCCAAAAATTAAGCTGGCGCATTTAAAATACATTGGAAAAATTTTTATTTTCTTATTTTTAAAATAATTATAAGTAAAAATTTTTTTTGAATGTTTGTTTGGATATTCTGATAGGAAATTAAATTTTCTACAAAAAGTTGCTCTTTACATTTTTTTGTAAACTTAATGGGAAAGAAGTTATAGTGCATAGAATAAGAGGAAAAACATTAAACAATCGAATATTGAGAACAATTTTTTTTTAAAGGAATAAAGTTTTTTTTCCTATGTTTAATATAATATTAATAATATTCTTCGATTTCTGAACACTATTTTATGACAGCAGAATATATTATTTTGTAGAATTTTTTAATTTCCTTATGTCTAGATTTATTTTAATAATCACTTAATTGTATTCGATTCATAGAGAAATATCAATATTTTAATATAACAGTCGATAAATTTTTTTCTTATATAGTAAATAGTGACACCTAGCGGAAACAATAAAAATATTCTAACAGAAATTTAAAAATTGTTATTTAACGCTGATTGGTTTATTTTAATTTTCCAAACGGAATATGTTTTCTCATTGGTTGATTTCAAAATTCAAAATATTTCTTCGATTTTATTGTTGTATCACTTTATCTGCATTAAAAAATATCAAAGCAGTTAACGATGTTGCGGAGAGAGCAGTTGCTCTAGTTGAAGAATTTAATCAGTTTGGAACTAAAAATAAAGATCAAAAGCAATATTTGTGGAAAATTGTGCAGCACATCGCAAATTATTTCCGTCTATTTTCCAATGAGCTTACGGAAAAAATTTTGAGAGCAACTTTTTGTAGAGAATTTAATTTCCTGTGAGAATATCCAAACAAACAATTTAAAAAAAAATTTACTTATAATTATTTTAAAAATAAGAAAATAAAAATTTGTATAATTTATTTTAAATGGGATGCGCCAGCACAATTTTTGAGATATCGAGCTGAAATTTTGGAAGAATTTTTTTTGTGTGTCAAAGAAACTTTGAAGGCACATTTATTAAAAAAAAAGAAAAGTTTTTCTTATCTGGCACAGTACAATAAATTTACAGCTATAGCGCAAAAGGAGCTCAAAATAAGGGATATAGCGGAGAAATAGGGCAATTTTTACACGAAATTTTCCTTTAGAAAAGGGGACACATCTTTTTATAAGAAATTGTATATTTTGTATACCTTCTTTGTATTTGTATATCAGAAAAATGAAGTTCGAGATCCCGTAAAATGCTGGAAAGAGAAAATTTTAGTAATAGAAAATTCCCACAAATTATAAAATTGCTCAAATATAAAAATCCTAAATAATAAAATTATCGACAGATTATAACATTAACGAATTAAAAAATTTTCGAAGAATAAAAGTCGCGCCAGAAAATTGCTGAATTATAAAATAACAGACACTGTCAAATTCCCGATGCTAAAAAATTTTCAAATTTTAACAATGGAAAAAATGGGTTTTTAATTAATATATAATATAATATCAATATATTCTAATAAAAACACAAAAATGAAATATTTTAATTACCATTTTTTTAATTTGCAATACATTTTAAAAAATTATTTCAAAAATTGAAATGAATAATAGTTTTAAAAGACCTCAATGCAAGGTTTTATTGTAAAATTTTAATTGTAGCTTTTAAAATTACACAGGCCGACAAAGCAAAAAACCTAGAAAGACGACCATACATACCCAAAGTTTTTTGGTGTGCTGAATCCAAATCTGGCCTCAGAAATGTTCCATCACCCTAGGTTTCCGAGATATCCTAACCTAAAAGTGCGAAAAAGACGGGTTTTCGCTATATTTGAGAATTTTTCTCAACGTGAATAAATTTTTCTCTAAAAACCAAAGACGGCATTGGAAACTAATACTCTTACACTTCAAAACCCTTGTTTCTTTTTCGTGATATCTTTATTTTTGACGGAGATATCATTCATTGAAGTTTATTACTTTATGATCCTGAAATTTGAAGTACTAAAAGTGGGCACTTTGGGAAATCGAAATAATTTACTGGAAAATAAATTAATTTAATTGCAATAGTAAAAATGCAGACTTGGAATTAATCTCAGTTGGGCTGCACTTCCAAAACCACCCCTAATTAGGGGTTGAAAAATAAATAAAAAATTTCTCCGCTTCTTATGAAATTTTCCACCTTTATTCTGCCTGTGTACACCTACAGGTCACAAAGAGAGTTTGCAGAAGTTATCAAATCATTTCAACCCCGAAGCACCCCTTACTCGAGGGTTCAAAATATGAAATATCAGTATTGCGGCTTTTATTGAAATTGCGGAAGAAACGCTAGTTGACACATGGGAAAGAAATCGGTTAAGATGGTTCGGGCATGTTGAGAGAATGAAGGAT
>JAAAKG020192656.1:0-50312 GCA_010014905.2 Druon quercuslanigerum
AATGAGAGCAAAAAAAGAAATGTAGGCCTCCACTACTTTAAATTCAACTTCACTGAATCCCCTAAACCTTGGTTTTTGAACACCAATTTAAGTAGACGTAATGTAGTCAACATATCACGCCTGAGAAGTAATCACTACGCCCTGGCAGATAGCCTTGCCAGAGTCAACTGTACTGACTCCTTCTCATGTCCCTGTGAAGATGAAACAGAGGACGCTCATTAAATTAAAGAAGTATCCTCCTTTCTGCGTGGAGACTTTTTTGTGTAACCCAAAGAGTCATCCTACACAATTAATTATACAGTTTCTTAAAAACAGTGGCTTGTGTGTGTAGAATAGTATATATCTATCTCTTATAATTTGCTTTCTCCTTTCTTCCTTTTCTTTTCACTATTTTTAAAAAAAATGCACGTCTCGCTCTATGCTTTGAATCTCACACTTTAAACGGCTTGCGAACCCCACGAAGGTGTGGTTACTTCATGGTTACCCTTCAAAAAAATCTCATGTGAAAGAAAATAGAATAAATCCGCCTGCTCTCTCTCTGTCTCTGTCTCTGTCTCTGTCTCTGTCTCTGTCTCTCTCTCTCTCTCTCTCTCGCCCTCTCTCTCGCTCTCTCGCCCCCCCCTCTCCCCCCCTCTCTCGGTTTAGTATATTTCATACCTTTTAAAATTAAAGGTTAAATGTATCGGCAACTGTCATTTGGTGACCATGAATTCTCTTTTGTTAAAGTTCTTTCGGTTTGCAGGGCTTTCAAAAAGAAACGTTTTTCTTCTTCTGGCATTCTTTCATATCTTGCGTTCTTCGGCTTTAAATTTTCATTTATGCCCTGTAAACGATAATTTACTGAAACTCCATATAAACAATGTCTTACATTCCATCATATGACATCGCCTTACTATATTTGACATTATCGACTGAGTGTAACGTAATAATAAAATACGCTATATAAAAATAGATTTTTTAAATAGCCATTACTTTGGAACTTACGCTGATATTATTCAAATTTATGAAAGTGTAGGTTTGCATGAAAATCAATAGTAAAAAATATTTATTTCTATACTATACAGTATATGAAGACTAGGAACTTCGGCAGATTGCAAAATAAGTTATAATGTTAAACAGAGTTTTTTAGTGAAATTGTAATTTGGTTTCTGGAAAAAAAATTATGCTGTCAGAATTGAAATAACACACCTGTTATTTTAATTCTGAGTTCATAATTGATTTATATTATTTAAATTACATGATAAGTAACTATCTATTATTTAGGCGCACTTGCACGTGTGCCTTTGTTAAACAAATCCATCTTTTTGTATAGCGCTTTTTGTTCGAAAATATTTGAACTTTAAAAATGGCGCGCCTCCTTCTTTCGTGGTTTGTTTCAGGTTTCAGAGTTTAGTATCTCTCTCACTCAGTCACTCAGTATTATGGACTTAAAGTGAATATGGAAGTAAAGTGTATTATGTAAATTAAATGTAAGAAAAAAGTTAGTGCAATTAGAGGACCGATTTTACCATTATCTAAGCAAACTTGAATTTTTCATATTTAAAAATTGTAAGAAAAAATTGATTTTAGTCGCTGTTTTGACTCATCGATGAATTTCCGCCACACAATCGAGGACGACCTTCGACCTGGCAGTTTGCGGTATATTTGGCAAGCGCAAGCACAGGCAAGGCAAGGCTAGGCAAGGCAAATGTCAGTTTGATATTGAGGTCCAGAAAGAAGTAGTAATTCTGGAATAAAAAACCTTTTTTGAATTATGCAAAAAGTGGCGACCTATTTTTCCTAAAAGTCAACAATTAATTTTCGTTCTGACACCATTTTTAAAAACTGTTAAGGTAATTACGAGCTCATTTAGACGTTTTCAAGCTTCTAACCTATCAACTATTTGTCAATAAGTCGATTATTGACCCACTATTGTTACTTTTTTGCTCCTAATTTCTTGTAACTTTCTTTTTTGTGATACTTATTTATAGATGTGATTGTCACTCATCATAAAATGTTAAAACTGATTTTCAAACCTATTATGTAACTTAATTATACGTCCGGTACTTTTATTATCTTGTTAAGTGTTTTCCTGTGCTCTTATAATTATTATATTGTTTTCTTATTCAAAGCAAAGTCGAGCGACATTTTCGTGCTAGGTTTCTAACAAAAACATTTTTTTTAATAAAAGTAATATTGTTATTTAACTAAAAACGTTAAGGTATTTATTTTCAAAATATTATTATTTGTGTTATTTTGGGTTAGAAATTCCAAAAAAATTTTGTGAAAATGTTTACAAAACCGCCGATTTGAAAATAATTCTATGAAAAATGAAAATAATACAAAAAATATATGTTATGCACTATTTTAAATTGAAACTTTCAAAATTGTAGGATTTAAAATTTTAGTAAATCAAAATTAGGATGTAGTTCCGAGAACCAAATACATCCGATTAATTTGAAACGCCGTATATCTGTGTACTTTGACGCACTGATCACGAATATGATAGTGAAAATAGGCGCCAATTCGATTTTCATGGCTAAAACAATAAACACCCCATAAAAATCATGGGTTTTTAAACATTTATGTCATTAAATAATAAAAATGTTTAAAAGCTTCAAACAAAGTTGCAGATCTACTTAAAATAAACCTTTTATATATTATATTGTTTTTCTGAAAAACTAACATTTTTCGAGAAAATGTTGGTTAATGTACGTCATATCCATACACCTTTCCAACCTCTTGTGGGGGAAAAGGCACCCCTGTAACTGGTCACAGAAAGAATGTCGATCACATTTCTGTCCCTTTTCAACCTTAGGGATCGTTTACATATTACGTAAGGCTGTTTTCTTTTGTTTAAATAAATATGAGAATAAAGTGGCCGTTAAATAAAAAATGATACAACGATATAAACAAAAAAAAACATCCTTGCGTAATATGTGAACGCTCCCTTATCCCTTTCCAAGCCATACAAATATATTAGGTCACATACCTTGCTCCTTTCCGACGTCTCGAGAGGGACGGAAAGGAACCCCTGTGTTGTCCACAGAAATAATTTCGGTCAGATAATTACCCCTTTCCAACTCTTTATGGAGGGGGGGGGGGGCTGTAAATGGCGACAGAAATAATGTCGGTTACATCTTTACCCCTTTCCAACTTCACGAGGGAGAAATTTCTCCAGGAATTTTTCATATTTTTATGTCCATTTTCTCAAAAACTATTAGTCTTGGAGTAAAAATGTATTGCTTATCAAATATCTATTTTTAAAAGATCGACAACTTTTATTCAAAGCATTTTTGTAAATATTTATTATTCACTAGGATAGAAGCAAAAAGCCTTGATATTCATGTTTTTTAAAAGGTTTTTACCATGAAAATGGAATTTGCGCGTATTTCCACTATCATTATATAAACTGTTTAAAAGTTTTGTTTAATAAAAAATTTCAGAAATGTTGGAATGGGCGTACGACGGAGTGAACAGTTCAATTCCTCGCAATTCAGGACCAGAATGTGCCAATTACATGAGCCCTAGGCGAAGAATAATTGAAACCTTCTGTGTTTCGATTTTCATTATATTTTGCCTCTCGTGGGGCTATAAAAGGATTAAATTGCCCAAGCCAATGCCCTATGTTAACCAAGACAGAGTCGGAAAAAGGGTTTTATTAATTGTAATGTCTCTTGTATTGGGTATGGAAATAGGTTTTAAATTAACTAGTCGAACCTTTATTTATTTTATGAATCCTTGTCATGTCCACACGATCGCCCAGGTGAGTGTATTAATCAAATTATTATTTTATTCAAACTCAAACCATTGTTTTTAAAGATTAATATGGAAAGAAACAGTTAAAAGAATGTTAAGAAAATCACAAATATTTTTAAAAAACGAATCAAACTTTTTTTTTCTAAGTTAGTCCATTTATTTTATTTACAACAATACATCACTATGTTCATAAACATTAGGCATAGCCGTTTATGCCACTATGTAGTTCTATCGCAAACGAACACGATCACTGTGTTGTAATTGTTGTAAATGGAATTGAAAAATTTCTAGTAAGTTTGATGCGGTGTGAGAAAACCGATTCTCAACTTTATTTTGCGATAAAAGTAGGTTTTGATGCACTTTCGACACAAGCATTAACTAAAATCTATAGTTCATTATGTACGCATAAAGCGTAAATCGAAAAACTTTCTTTTTGTTCAATTTCATACAGTTTTATTTGTACTTTTCAAGAAATTAACGGCCTAAAAACATAAGTAATAATAACATGTAATATTTATTTTTAAAAAATCATGTGATATTTAAGTGACTTTATTTTTGAAAGATATGTTGAATGTAAGTGTAATAGATTTCAAAATTCAATCTTGTCCCGATGTTATAATGTGTCATTGATGCAATAATGTCTTTCGCAATGAGCGCGTTTCAAGAAACAGAAATTTGTGGAGAAATCTGCTTCTGATACCACAAGTTATTATTTATGTTTTCAGGTCCTTAATTGCTCAAAAACCTACAAATCAAAATTGTATGAAAAATGAACAAAAAAATTGCTTGATTTACGGATTATGCGTGAAGAATGAACTATCGGTTTTAATTAATATTTCTGTCGAAAGTGTATCGAAACTTAATTTTATCACAAAATATTCTTCCGAATCATTTTGCTAACTCCAAAAAATTCCCCAATACACATTTTCAATAAAAGAATGAAAAAATACTGAAATTCACTATTGAATGTTAACTTCACATCAAAATTACTCAGAATGTTTCTATTCCATTGAGAAAAATGGACATCGCAGTCGTGTTCGTACGCAATTAGGACTAAATATTGGCATAAACGTATATGTGTAATTGTCCAATGCTTGTGACCAAAATTTATGTTTCCTTGTCAGTGTAAACTATAAATAATATTATAAAGCGCACTATAATTCGATGAATTTACAATAGATTATTTTTATCCGATATTTTTCATTTTCAAATATTTAAAGCTTTTAAACTCATCTTTAATAACGTTTCATTTGTATATGATATTCTTAGACCTGTTTATTATTTTATAATTTAATTCGCCTATAACTTTATTTAAACTATATAATTAACTATTCATAAGAAAAGAAAATTAACTATAAAACTATTGAAGACTTATTTTCATTTTTCACAGTTGTACTTACTAGCAGCAGATCCTAGTCCAATGGCAACTGCGGTTTTTAGGGTGCAAATGAATTATCTCAATGGACCGTTACTAGCCTACGTATTTCCAGAGACTGAATCTCGAAACGTAAATTTCCATCTTCTAACTTTAACCCATCAATTACAATAAATACTGCGAAAACCTTTTGTGGCTGAAAAGTTCAATCAATTCATTAATATAAATACCATTATATCCAAAAGTCAATACGAAAATTTTTTGGTTTTAAAATAATCGCAATAAAACTAAAAATTCCAAGATAACAAATAGAGCTATCATTTTTTAGATTTTTGCTGATAAAGCGTGCTACTATGTTCAGCATGGTTTGATGGTAGTAATTCCCTATTACCTGCTGAGGCTCGGAGGTAAACTATTAGTATTTAAAAAAAAAAACTTAAACAAAGTAAAAGATGATAAATCCTTTTTTTCACGTCAAAAAATATGATATTAAATTAGGAGATTATTTTGTCTGCTTTTACTTGAGGTTTACATAGTTCAATTAATTATATTTTCCTTGTCATAAAATTTCAGGAGCTTATAACGTCGAACCTTTCACGGATTTAAGTTGGCCAGTATTTAGTTACGGATTGAATCTGGCATACCACTTTTGGATTCTTCAAGCAGCTGCTTTGGTAAGTTTACTGCATTTTTTTCCCAAAATAGTGTTTAATATAGACATTGCTTCAAATTTTTGAACACCATTAAAGAAATTATACATAATTCTGTAAATTCCAAAACAGTATTCTTCAAAATTAAATAAATAAGATTCAAAGACTAAGCATTAAAAACTACAAAATGTGTTTATTTTAAATGTTTGAAATTTAACATTTATAAACTTGGAACGTTAACAACAATGTACAATATCAAATATTTATTGTAGTCAAAATTTAAGTGTTCTACAAATTAGATAGAAAACTGTAAATTTTCAATTTATAGCTTTAGAAACTAAATGTTTTGCTTTGAAACTCAACCTTTTGGAATTAGATGTCTAAAACACGATATAAAATGTTTAACTTTTCTAAACTAAACATTTTCAACTCCAAGCTTTTAAAATTTTATGTTTGAATCCTAGAAATTTAAAAAATTATAAATTCATATTGGTATAACGTTAAAGAGTTTCAAATTTCAAACCTTTATAATTGAGTTCTAAAAAAGAAGCATTCAAAATGAAATAATTGAAATTGAAAAATTGAATTTTAAACTGCATATAAAACATTGAAAATTAACAAATGTTTTAAAGTGTGTTAAAAACTGGAAATATTTTATTTAAAAATGTGAAATTTAGTTCAATAAAAAACAAATATTATTGTAAAAATGCACCCTATACATTTTAAAGTCCAACCACTTGTAGCTTATTTGTAGAAATAAAATGTACATAGTTAAATGGACAACAGAAATTGCAGCTTTCAACATTAAAGATTCAGATCTCTTAAATGTGTTCACGACTGAAAAATGCCGCACAAATGAAATGCTCAAAACCAGAAAATTCTTAAAGTTATAAAATTGCTGACAGTTTTTAATTTTTAGTTTATGATATGACCGTATTTGAAAATGCTCAAAATAGATTTACCGCTATTATAAAATATATGAGTCTATAAAAAAAATCGACCCAGGGAAATTTCCAAAGCGTAAAAATTAAAAATTTGTCAAATAATAAAATATAAAATCATAAATAAAATATCACTGAATAAAAATATTTTTATTTAATTAATTTATTAATAAAACAATTTTTTACTACGTTAGATTCGGGAATGTTATAATTTAATAGTTTTCCTGTGGCCGAAATTTTATAGTATCGGATATTTTATGAGTTGGGCAATTTTAATTCGAGAATGATCAACTATCGGAAATTTTAAAATTCGGTAATATTATAAACTGTGGGGAATTTTCTAATTCGAAAATTTTAATTTTTTCGCATTTTCATAATTTTGGGATTTTCAACGATGCCAAAATTCCAGAATTCTGAATTTTTAATGTGAAACACTACAATTTTAATTATCCCATTTACTATGGATGCTTTGAGTTTTAAATAAGTAGTTTAATCTTTAATCATTTAATTTTGTACATTTGATTTAAAATTATTCATTTGTGTAGCCTTTGACATTCAAATATTGTTCAACTTTAAATTTGCTCAAAATCTTTAATGAGAAATTGTTTAATTTTAAGCATTTTGATATTCTCTAATTATGAATGTTTGAATTTGAAACTTAATTTCTAAGTAGAATTGTTCAAATTCTTCACTTTTAAATGGTTTCATTAAAAAATTATCCAAGCATTTAAAATGGTTTTAATAGTAAAATTAAAACACTTAAAATATAAGTGAATCGTTTTAAATTGAAGCCTTCGAAATAATGTATACAATGATAGAATTATGTATTGTGAGGTAAAGATTTTTAAACATTTAAAATCTTACAAATTGAACATTTTAAAGTCTAAAAGCTTTACAATGTTGCGAGTTCGAATTTTCGCACTAATTTCAGATTTGAACATTTGAAATTGTAAAGAATTTTAAATCGAACTCATTGAAAATAACATAACTTAATGTGAATAAGTTTGTATACTAAAAATTAAAAGAATTCCCGGTCTTCAAAAATTCCCGGCTTACATGGCCATCCTGTACATACTTATAATAAACTCCTACTTGTGTCTAATTTTTTCGCCGTCTATAACTAAAATTAATTTGTTTCAAGCCTGTGCAAGTGAACTTAAACCACATGCTGTGTCCGGCACTCCTGGACCCATTCGAAGGTCAATACTATCGTCTCTGGGCAACCGCTCATCAATCTCTGCTGTGTCCTCTTCTGGGCAAAGTATTTTGCCTCGCAGCTAACTTCTTTCTAACGAAGTTCCCTGTTACGAAAATCAAACCAACACTCGATCACCCGATTTCGAGACAAGGTGCGATTCCTGACAAAATTGGAAATCAGTCGATTCTTGATGGCTGTATAAACGGACGCACACACGTGGATTAATTCTAAATCGCAGTAGAATTCAAAATTTATTTATTGTAATTAAATCGAATTATAAATGTTGAGCCTTCTGTGATTCCTGAATCTATAATCACGAAATACTCAAGATTGTAGAAGTCGCTAGTCTTTCTTGGCTGCAAAATATTTTTTTAACGCATCTGCCATTTGAGGAAGAGATGGGCTAGGAAATAAAAGTTACTCTGATAGCTTCTGCAGTATTTGAAATCACTTCTCATTTATTTGAGATAGATAACGTTCGTGTGTAAATAATACACAATTCTAAAAGATAACATCTTTATAAAAGTAAGAACCAGTATAAATATGAAATTATTCAATGATGTAAAAAACATTATGAAAAAAGAATCTTTTTTAAGATAGAATCTTCTAATAGATTTAGAATGTAACTAAATTAAACATATAATCCATTTTTGGAACTACGATGGATTTTGACAAATTTAGATTACATATAAGAAAAGGAAATTGACGGCATTTCCTTTGAATGGATAAATAAATCTAGGAGAGCATTATTTTACGAAAATAAGTCCTAGTCATCCACATAGTCTGTACAAATTAAAGATAAAACTGTGAATTCTGGTCAGACGTTGCATATTGTCTAGATGACGTGATCTACGGGAACAACGATGAATGACATTTAACATATTTATGATAAATAATTATCATATTTAGCATTTAAAGGGAAGCTCCTGAGACAGATTTTATGATTCATTCCACTTTTTTAAATAATTTATTTACCTCCATGTCATTTTATAACTTGAAAGTTGGGTAAATCTTCCGCATCGAAATGAGCGTCAAAAATAATCAAGAGTTTATGGTAATATTTTTCTCAAAAAACAATAAAGAATTTATGGCACTATTTTTCTCTCAAAAAATGACAAGTCCATGTTATTTAGTATTTATATAATATTTTTTTATAAGTAGATAAATTTCACTGTAACAGATTTTTTTAGCCTAGAGAAAATTGGATTTGTTCAAATCAATGACGGTTTTAGATTTTTGAGTCTTTAGATTCAAGATTTCGGGAGTTGTATCTCCCAAGTCTCTTTATTTTACGAAACTTGAAGTAGCATTTTAGGATTGATCGATTTTTGAAACAAAAACCATGTGGTGTAGGAATTTCGAAAATTTATTTGTTATTCAGCGAAATGCTACTCAGTCAGTATCGCATATATATATATTGTATCACACTATGCATACTATTATACTTGTTAAAATAACATTTAACCACAATCAAAAAATCTTACGAGAAAATGTAAGGAAATAAAGTGAGCTATTCTAGAGAGATGAATTTTTATTATTTCTTAAAATTCTGTTTCATATTCAGAAAAATGACTGAGACAATTATTTTTTTTAATTCGTGTAGTAAGAGGAAAATTTTAATTTTAGAAGAAAAATATGACCAATACAGAGAAATTATTCATCTCTCTATAATTAATATTTATCTTCAGTTATTGTTCAGTCTGAGTTTTGTCAAGCAGAATCCCTCTCATTTTGCTTTCAGCTTTTATACAAAAAATGAAATAAGTTGTTTGATAAGAGCGACGTATTTAAATAATTTATTCTTAAATTTTGATTAAAAATGTTTAATTCTTGAGGTTCTTACAAATTGTGTTTAATTTTAATTAGTAAACATTTAATTTTTTCAATTTTGAATGCTTTAAATTTGAAGTCAAAAAATTGTTGGATGTCGTGATTTATAATATGTAATTAAAATCGGAAGGTCTTCAATTGAAACTATTTTTGAAGTTATAAGCTGTTAAGTTCAAATAAAATCATTGATACGCGTGCAATTATTGAAATTATTGAAATATAGAAATTGAAATAATTTTCTTTCTTTGAAAGAGTTCATTAAATAATATCAGTTTGCTTCAAAAATATTTTTGTCTATTGTCCTGATCACAGAGATATTTTACGAAATAATAATGCATAATAAAATTAAAGGTAATTGTGTATGAAACAAAGTTTATTTCAGAAATATTAATCGCTATGTACACAATTCTGTACAAAAGTTTAGAAAAAATAATCGATGAAATCTACACGTGATAAATATAATAATAGGAAACTGTATGTACATTAAAAACGCCTCATCTGTAATCGTTCATTACCATGGATTCTACATAAATAAGATATTTCGTAAAAACCTTACCATCTCTAGGTAATTTTTTAATCAGATTGTAATATACAATCTGGACATTAGTTACATTACATTGTTTTATTAAAATAAACAATGTATTTGCAAAATCACTAGAAGCACACTTTACGGAATACTCGGCAAGAAGATGGAGAACCCGAGGAGTATTTTAAATATCAAGCTAAAGAAATGGAATCTTATTTAGCAGTACAAAATCAGGGACTTCTTCCGAGACAAGAATTGTGAATTTGTCTTGCTTCGCGGACATCAATTTCACAGAATCTTGCATCTCTCTCACAATCGACATTCTTAAGCACGTAAGTACGCAAGTAATAAGCGGTGTGACCTCACCTAGGAATGTAATTGCACGATCGCTATTAAATAAATCTTAAAGTTCTAATGGAGTAATGCAAGTCGCAGATCAGCGGATTGCTTTGGTGACTTGGAACTAGTTCTGCTTCGTTGCATATAGAGTACGAGTTTTCAGTAACTGAAAAGCGAAAACTGGCGTAGGAGAGCAGTAACCGTATACTTAAGTTCAGTACTTTTGGCGCGAAAGCCTTTAACTAAACATAAGCTTATTATCTACATGAGTCGTAGCCTATATACATCATGTCCAAACACTTGTCGATTTCAAAAGACAATGCCTTAATCTTTTTCCTCTTTTCAATGAAAGAGAAATCGTCGGATAGTTCTCAATGTAAAAATTCTACTTAAACGTAGATTTAAGTTCGTGAACTTGGCGTCGATCAGTGATTTTCTAAGTCTGTGATTCTGCCATTTCCACAATGTTACCCATCCAAGGGCGGCCCTAAATACACCATCGAAACTTCTGTATTTCCGTATACGGCCGAGACCGAAGGATACAATCTTTTGTCCGGAAGTCCTGAAAAAATACATCAAATTATTCCATTATTTATTGTGTAAAAATCATAGAATATACTTAGGAAAACGTGTTTTTACTTTACCTCTGAATGCTACTCCTAGAAATTCGTAATTTTTTTCAAAAGAGAGCGTATTGTCGTCGCAATCTAAGATGACTCGAATTCTTTCACCAACCTTTAAATGACAAACAAGTTTTAGTTTATTATTATAAAATAGACAAGCTATCTGGGGTTTTCAAAATCAGGGTGGCCACTAGAATATAGGAAAAAACCAGGGTCTTTCAAATTTAAAAACTCAGAGCTTCCAAAATGACATTCTTGTTACTTAGAATATTAAAAACAAATTAAAAACGAACATGTTCAAAACTGAACAATGGGGTGCCCAGTAGAAAGTTTGTGATTTTTAAAACAAGAGGAAGAAATTTTGTTTCTTTTTATGTAAAAGTAGGTAAGTAGGGCAACGGAACCAATTACCAAAACTGACTACAGAAATAACATATTTCAGTTTAACTTTAGATGAAATTAACTGTTTCTTCGACAAATAATTCGAAAGCCGTAATCGGTTCCGTTATCCTAGCCTTCTTTGTTTTAAAAGCTTTTTTAAATAAAATTTCGAGGTCCAGAAATTAATGTAAATAAATTTTTGAATTTTTTAACGTTTAATTATGGACAATACAAATTATTTAATTACAAGAAATCACTTGAATTTCATCTAACAATGAATCCCAAATTCTATAGAGAAAAATGGTATTTGGCCTTTAATTTTAAATGATGGAATTATTAGCACTTGGAACAAATGTGAAAAAATAGAATGCGTACAATACAAAATAACTTAAAACAAACATTTTAATTCAAGCATTCAAAATTTCAAAGTATTAAATTTGAGGTCTAAAACATTTAACGCTTAATTTAAAACGGAATAAATTAAACTTTCAAAATTGAGCATTTAAAAACTAGTTGTTAAATCATAGAAATAACAACTTCCGAAAATTCTCGGATCCCTAGATTCAGTGGACACTCTGTAAATATACTGTTTGACTTTGCAGAAGGTTGGAAAAATAATTTACTTGATACTTCGGAGCATTGTTCAGTAAAGGATAGTTTCCTTGTGCATCCCCGTTGTGCAATAGGTGATTATCTACGAGATTCCATCCCCATGAGTGCTCATCAGAGCCCAGAAGTGCTACGTACCCGTGGCACAAAAGGGGTGCTTCTTTTGTTGCTATTCCTATCACTGCAACTGTTCCCAAAGGTCCTTCCCAAATCACTTCCCAAGCATGTCTTCCATGCCGAAATCCTATTTTACCTCTACACGCGTCTGTACTTTGTGCCACTGGATTTCTGGAAAATTAGTCGTATTTGCTTGAAACGTTAAAAAATAAATACGGAATTGATTTTATATATGTTTGTTTACAAAATATTTTGGGCACAACTTTTTGTATAACGAGAAGAATCTTGTGCATTTTTTAAGTTTCGAAATTTTCAGGGTCTTGGAAGCGAGAAAAAATTCTAGATTTTTTAGTGCTCACAAAATTTCTAGTATGTAATTCGGTATTATTTAAAAAAATATAGGAATGGTATCAAGTTTTAAATTAAAATAATAAAGCCTATGGCATTTATAACAACTTTCGCTCAGGATTATGTTCAAAAAATTTTTGAATGTGAAAGTTCGAAAAGATTTGAAAAATGGTGTACAGTAAAATGTATTAAAATATTACATACGAATCAGGTTATCAAGTAAAAAAGCTATCGAGTTGCGAGTAGATATTGTTGGTAGATAGATGAATGCAACTTAGAAATGTGAAAAAATTACGTAGTGCTGCTATTAAATTCAAATTTGACATGGAAATTTTGAACAATTAAACTTATAAACATGAAAAAATCCCTATACATTAAAGACTTTCCATCTTGAAAGTTTTGATATAAAAAAAAGACATCCAAGTATGCATTTTTAAATCTCTTGAGTTAACAAACCTTTCTGAACTCATAAGCGTTTATATGAATTGGTGAAAGAAGCTTCTTCAAAAAAGTAATGAAATACTCATTATTTTAAATCCATTCGGGAAAATGTTAACAATGTTTTAAGAAGTTTGTAAAAGAATCGTTGAGTTTTTAACACTCACATCTGACAAAATAAAATGATTATACAAAAAAAACAACAGTCATTTATATTATGCAATTCGGAATGACTGGTATATTATGTTCAATCATTCTTAGCGTTATTTGACATTTTTCTTGTAAAATTGCGGGTTTTTTGTGAAATTCCTGCAGAATATCACACAAATTCATACGATATTGATAAAGATACAGAAAGTTTGATATAATTTTTTACAGGAAGTTTTTATATCCATATGAATACATTATATATTAGAAATTAAAAATTAAACCATATATCCTGAATATTTATGTACAGTAAAAAATAAAACAGCGTACCTATTAATAATTTTTATGTTTAGAATACACAATTTTAAACTTTTTAATATCATATTTGTTAACAGGGTGGTTTAATTATTTTCCATATAATCTTTTTTTGTTGTACTGCTGTTCGTAAATTACAAAATCATATTATTGAAGAATTTGTGAAGAAAGGCATGCTTTTCACCTATTTTAAAGATTTTCAAAGTTTTTGAAAGAGAAATATTAAAGAGAACGACTATGACAAAAAAGTAGATGTGCATAGGTATGTAGGGGCATTAATCTCGAATCTTAGAACATGGATAGAAAAAGTAGAATAAAGTTATTCAGAAAATTGGTAAATGATAAGAAAAATTCTAAAAAATATTCTAAATAGTTTAAAGCAATGTTTAGCCCAATAATATTAATTATAAATGTAAAAAAATATTCATACCAATAATTATTATACACAAATTGAAAAAATAAATAAGGAAAATAAAAATAAAATATTTGATATATATTGAGCTGTCAAACATCTTGAGTGTGAGAAAATAAGAATAACATTAGCCATAATAGCATAAGACAAAAATACTGAACCTATGCATTATTAATATACAGAAATATACAATATCAAGAGAGAAAATAAATAATAAATGAACACTGTTCAATCGAAAACATAGAAAACCAATCGAAATTAAAACTTCTGATGACACTTCCTCCACCGTACAATGAAAAGTGAGGGGGTTGCGTTCTCAAGAAAGCGCCAGCTCTTGACTTTATCAGCAAAAAGTGAAGAAAATTTCGTGACCTACCTGTGCAGAGTGAATCCGTTGGGTTTGATGTAAACGTTGCGCGAACAATCATTTGGATTCCAGGCATGATAAAATGCTCGTAATTTGGCTTTGTACGTTGGTACAGATGACAGCAAGTCTGAACTGAGAACTTCTTGGGCTAATTTTCTGATGCAGTGCATTCGCCATACATCGTTATTTTCGTCATTGAGAATTCTGTACCAGTTTTTGCACACCAAAGAACAATTTCTCATGGAGTGCAGATCCAAATATGAAAATATCACTTCTAAGACATGATCGGGCATCCGAGCTGCTATATCGTCCATTTTGCCGGTCGCGAATGGTCGCGAACAAAGTGGTTGTTCAGAGCGGAGGCTCTTTACCAAAATTAAATCTGCGCGCGCTGCGCCATCTTGAAACTTTAAATCTTTTCTGCTTCATTTCCGGTTTCAAAGCCGGCTTCGAATTTTATCTCATGCTCATTTGCTCATTTCTGATTGTATCTAATGTATTTTTTTGATTCAGTGCGAAAATAGACGTATTTTTTACATTTTTCGTGTCTCAGTTTGTTTCTACACCTATGCATAATGTACCAATTACGGAGGAACTTTATTATCTGGTAAGTCATTCAATGTTTACATGAGCTTTATATACATTTCTGTCTTTTTCTAAAGAAAAAAAAACTTTATTTGTAACCTATATATGTTTGATTTTATCATTTTTCCTTCCATTTTATTATCATATATTAGACAAAAAAATACAAATGGTGGTAAAATCAAGTTCATTTTCCTAATTATAATCTCTGTAATCATATATCGTACAGCGAATTTTAAAATATAATTTAGAGGTTATGTTTGTGCATTAACAAAAAACGAAGCAAAACTTTGAAGCTGTTTTTTCATTCTATCTGGAGGAATTACAGAATTACTGCACCATCAAACGTTAGTCTCACTTTATTTCAATATTATTTTAATATATAATGAAATAACCCTATTTTGTTGTTTCACTCTAAATTAGGACCTATTTTGCACTTAAATCTGCCCGCCTTACAATGGGGAAAAATTACTTTTTTTAATTTAAAATAACGTACAGCCAAAAAATGTTTCCATTTGGACGTAAAAAAGTTTTTTTTGAAATCGTGTCACAATTTTCCGCAAAGTTGTCGAGACTGATTTTTTATTCAGTTTTTAAATATTTTTATAACTAACCAAATACATGGCCAAAAAACTTGCCATTATTTCTATTGGACATTTCCGGTTTTCAGGATTAACAGGAAAGTTGTTGTAATCACCTGAGCTTCATAGAGAAACATTAGTTGCGTTCATGGTAGAATAAATAAAAAGTTTTGTTTAAAAAAAATTATTTTTGAAAGTGTGTTCAATAATTTTCAATATTTTTAAGTTTTTAAGTTATTACCTGGGCACTTCATGGTAACTTCAGAAGCATTCATAATAAGTTGACAAATTTTATGATTTTTGAAACAAATTTAATTAAAAAATGGATTCTTTAGGCATTTACGCAAAAATTCGAGTTTTTCAATGTCAATCCTTCTAATTGTGAACTCCATAATAATTTCATCAACATTTATAATTTGCTGATAATATGTATCATTCTTATTTTAACAAACTTTATAAATAAATGCAATATTTAGGCATTGGTCAATATAAAAAAATAGTTTTTTTTTCAATGTTAGTTCAGTCCTAGTCTACTATTGATTTCATTGTCTAAAAAAGCTGCACCTTTAGGATCAACTTTGAGTTAATTTGAGTTACTCTGATCCATCATCAAGCTTCAACCTTATTAAAACAATGAAATTAATAAATGTCCGAAACAAATGTCCGAATAATGCATTTGTTTATTAATTTGTTTGAAAAAATCATACAGTTTATCAACTATTTATGAATTTATCTGAAATTATCAAGGAATATCCAGATAGAAGGACTGACATTGAAAAAAATGTATTTGTTCCTGAAAAAAAGGTCCAAATAATGCATTTTGTAAATTAAATTTGTTTAAATACGTCATGCAATTGATTAGATGATTATGAATGTTGCTGAAATCCGAATTGAGTGAGCTGGAATTGAAAAAGACGAATTTTTCCATCGAAAATTGACCTAATAATGCATTTGCTTATTAGGTTTTTTATAACATTGACAAGAATCATCTTATGAGAGATTTTGTCCATTATAATATTATTAAAATATAAAATTATAAAAATCACACTTTCAGCAAATAAATTCGTCTTTTAGAATTTAAACCTCACGCTTCGCGCTCAATAATATGTTTATCTCGCGTTAAAGCTCTATTTTTGTACTTCACCCACATTTTTACATAGACCTAAATTTAGAATTAAAGACATTAAAGGTGAACACATCGACAGCTGTTTGGTGATAGTGAATTTTATTTTGTAAAAGCTCCTTCGGATTTAACGAACACATTCTTATAACGTGTCTCGTGCTTCGTACTTGATTGCAATTTTGTCTGAAACTTAAACTTTTCTGTATTATGTTCAACTCTATTATATTACATGTATATTATATTAATTTTTGTACTTCGGTCTGGGGCTTATTCAGATGTTGCAAAATAAAGTCAAAATTTTATTTTTTATGATTATTTAAATATTTTTCTTTATTTTGCATTAATCTTTATTCGCAGCGACCCTGAAAAATATATAATTTCAATAATTGTATATTATAGCAATTCATAATGTGCATTGATATTAATATAGACATATTTTCATTGCATTTTTTATATAATTAAAAAAGTGCGTGTCCTGTCGCAAAAAGGTCGAAGGAACATTGTTAGATCTAATTCAGACAAACAGTTTTGTTATTAAGCATTTTATTGTACCTTGTGTCGTTTTGCTAAAAATTTAAGTTATTTATTATTCATGTTATTTCCCATCTAGACGGTCTATTATCCCCTAACGCTAGTCTAGCCGAGCTTATATCTAGCACGAGTTAGTCGGTGTTGTGAAAATCTGTTTTGAATAATTAAGTTCAAAATTATTTCAGACTACCTGGATAATGAAAAAAAATCTTTTTTTAATGCACATTTTTAATTTTTTGTATTTTTGAACAAAAAAAGCTTATTAACGAGCTCGAGTTTTGTTTTTGGTCCCTAAATACGTGTCCCAAAGCGCATTCCATTATGATTAATCTTCCCAAAGTTATCCAGGATACAGATGACAACGACATAACGACGAGAACAGACACCATCGTAAACTCTGCTTATTCAGATTCAGGACGAGAATGTAAACATTTCTAATTATAAAGCTTCAATGAGAAATTATTTAAATCCTGATGCTTACAATGAAATTGGTACTATTTTTTACGTTTTGATTTTCAAATAAGCCGAAAAAGTCACACGATCGCAGCCCTGTACGTTTTTCGAACATTTTTCTTTTTAATATTTTTACGTATTGCTTGCAGTATTCATAAAAAACCTGCATTTTTTATGTTCAAACAGAATTTGAAATCAAACGAAAACTATGATATTCGTATTAAAAAGTATGTACTTAAAGATCTATTTTAGACTATTTTAAAACTAAATGAGAGTACGAATCTTTTCAAATTTTACGTGTTGCAGTTGGTCATTGCACTTCACGCACACTTATTGCTTATATACGATTTTCAAATTGAGGGTCAAAAAACTTGAAAACTAGTTTTTCCTTTGTATTTGATTACAATATTTTAAAAGCTTAATTTTTTAAAGCATTGTGCCACGTTGCGCAACTGCTAATTTGAACAGTACAAAAAAACACGTACTTTATAATTTTAATGTTTAATCTTTATTTCAAATTAATTCACTTTGGTAATTTTTTTGAAGAGCCTTTATAAATCAATTTGTTTTAGATAAATAAAGATTTTTTCTGTTTACAAATGTTTTATTTTTCCACAATTATAACAAAAACTATGTGTTATGTCAAAAAATTGTTTCTAGTAACTTTGTAGACCTTTTTGAGATGAACAATCCCTTTTATAATGTTTTATTTTATTTTGCACAGTTTAGCCGAAAAATGGAATTTTTTATTTCCAATACACCGGAGTAAAATCAATTTTTTTCAATCAGTGAGCCAGAAGACGTCGAGGTTTATGATGAACTCGGCGAAACTTAATTTTTACATTAAACCAATAGCTTCTCATTGATATGAGAAAGTAAAACTGCAATAAAGACTAAAACATTAGGCATTATACAAAAATATTGAAATTTTAGATAAAATCTGTGCTTGTATGTACGGGTACATATTATGGCGGATTAACAAAAAACGGTGTACCTCTTACTGCGTCCCTATTATACTTTGGATTTTACTTGTATATATACGAACATATCAAAAGTAAAAACATGATTCAATTAGGATTTTATTATGAACCCTAATTTTATATTAGTTACAAAAAATATGAGATAATACTAAATTTACTTGTTGTTTAATGTATGTCTTAAAATGAAATAAGAGTGATGTGTCTTCGTTACAGCGTCCGTATTACGGCGTATTTATAGATTCTATTTTAAAAACTGAAGTTATTTTATATAAAATATTGTTAATAACGTTTAAACTGATAGTTGAATTAATCTTCCGAATATTTTACTCTGAGTATCATAAAACATATAATTATATTAGTACTACAGTAATTGGTACATTTACCCTACTTTTAATTTTGAATAATTATGTTTTGACTTTTGAACCTTTTGTTTTTGTTTGGAATAAAAAACTTGCTATTTTTTAATTATTAACATTATTTTTAAACAAAGCTAGTTATAAATGTTTTAAAAAATGTTAAGATTATTTAGAAAGTTTTGCAAAATGTTTCCAACAATAACTCACATAAACTTCATATATTTTTTTTATTTCATATGAATTTTACCAAGTGCAAAGATGGAAGACCGAATCAATATTCATATCGTTCTAATCATTTTGTTTAATATGTTGAAAAGACGTTTTTTATGATTCCATTTCAAAAAAATTACTGAAGGGTAACATATTTTCTTTGAGAAATCCACCATAGATTTTTATTACATATCAATCATTAATCAAACTGAAGGTATTGAAGTTGCCTCGTGATATAATTATAACAAAGTAAATATAACATCTAGAATAAATAAGAAACAAAAATGAGCTGATAAATATTGTACAGTTTTTGTCAGAAACTTGATTACTTCAAAGAACATGCAAACTAAATGAATTTAATGTAAAAAAATACATGTTTTAATCAAAAGGGGAAAGAAGCGAAACTAGGTATTTTTATTTAAAGTCTTTATTCTTCAGATTTTAGTCATGAATATTTGTAAGTAAAGATGGTTAAACATAAATAAGGATAAAGTCTTCATAAAAACAGTAAATTGTTTCTTTTCTGCAATATTCTGAAAGACACAATTTCCACTTTATTTATAAACGCAAGACTCGATACTTAATTTCTTATGTTTAACTTAGCATTCCTGCAACTTTAATACCATTTTTCAGTTCCAAGAATCTGAGTCTTTTTTACGGCGGCCTTGTTAACTAAGACCGTAGTAGGAGGACTGTTCTGAAAAACAACCCCCCAAGCCGCCGTAAGAACCCCTTCATTAGCACCAATAATTTTTTTGAAATTATGCACTGAATAACGATTGTATAATCCCCAAATGCTGTTCATCAATTTGCTGTTATATTGTAACGGTGTTAGTTCCATTCCTGAAAGAACATTTCATTAATGTATTAATTCTATAAATTTGGGTTTATTATTATTTATCAAAATATATTTCAGGATGCATTAGAAAAATGAATTCACATTTTCGTTTGGCAAGAAAGTAACATTAGATTTATTCCACGTTATTTTAGTCAGAAATTTCTTGTTCTTGAAATTGTAATATGTATTATCAAGAAAGGTTTATGTTTTTTTTTCTTTTCCAATATAACATTTATAGTCTCCCGACTGATAAAATATATTCAAGAGAGCAGGAAAACAAGAAGATTTTATTATAGTTCAAATAAAAACTTAAGTTATCCTTTACCTTCTTGCGGAGATTTGGGATAGGAATAATTTTTCCCTTCCTCTTTATTTTCTAATTTCGATGTTAAAGACAGTCGATTATTATTTTGGCGCACTTTACGTGCTGCAAATGCTCCCTGTGGTATTGCAGACATTTTATTGCAGCCTGAAATAATAAAATATTGTTTAACTTATATCATTTCATTTTTTATTTTTACCAAGAAAAATATTCTAGTTTAATTAAAAAAGATACTAAAATTAGAAAAGTTGCAAACATTTTTCTTATTTTTAAAGTATCTGAAAATTAAATCGTATTTTGTGATTTCAGATTTGTTAAATTTTTTGTATTTGATCACGAATGGTAATAATTATTTCCACAATATAAATATAAAACGAGTAAATATTTATAACTTCAATTAAGACTAAGAATTTTCTTTTACGGTATAAAAATTAATCAAATTTGGCTTCTAATGTCTCCAATTATCATTATTTTAACAAGAGTGAATTATTTTATGATGTTGGAGTTTTTAGTTATAATAATCTGAGCTATCACTTTCTGAGATTTTGTTTTCGCTCTGTTTTCTATAATCTTTATACTTATATATACTTGTTTGATGTGGATAGCGGGTAAAGTCCAGACATGTTCATTCATAGATCTGATTTTTAAATAGCTGCCATAGTTTCAAATTGTACTTATCAAATCTAGTAAGGTTTTATAATCATTCAATTTTATTTATTTATTCTATATCATTTGTGTTTTTTTGTAGTAGGTCAACTTTTTATTCCGAAAATAATAGAAAATGTATCAGTACCTAATATTAATAAATAATATAAAATAATACAAAAGGAGAAAATTAATGAGACATCATTTCTTTAACGGTTATAATTCGAGAATACGTGAACTTATATATTCTATTTATGCATTGCTGAAAAGAAACATAACTAACCGAAGCAATTTTCAAAAAGTATTTCGAAAATTTGTCTTCTTGTATATTTCCTGGCGTTCGTCTTTTTGACCTTATCGCCGAGAAGATCAACTTCGTCTGCTTTACCCAGGCAATGAGCTTCGCCTTTTCTTCTCAGCCTCATTCGGTTCGTATTTTTCAGTAATGCGAAAATTCCACGTTCCAAGAAATTCCAAAAGTTCGATATCGACTTTTGAAAAAATCACTAGCTTCTGTTTATAACTCAGCAGTCAAATTTTTCTCCAAATTAAATCACTGAGGGTGTAGTTTGTGAAGCACTATGTTCAGATTCGGGTGCCTGCTACTTATCAGAGGGAACTGGAGGGAACACTGACAGCGCTGAGCGAACTGGCACGTACTCCAGGGAGATCTCTGTTTTATGAGTCCGTGGTTCAATTCTCGTTGCGGGATTTCTCGTCTCAGAAGTGTGACGAGAAAAACAATAGCAGAGTGCCAAGAAAGGGATATATCGCTAGACACCAGGCTCCTCCTATCTTTATATACTTATGCTTTGTGAAGTCATCGACGTCGAAAATGACCTTATCATCATTTTGATATCACTATCTAGCTCCAAAAGTTTGCAGGGAGTCCTGATGTCTTTCTTAGTCAGAGAAGTGATGAGCAATAATTCTCATATTATCGTGGTGTTTATTAAAAGCTTAAAGTGCTGATTCGTTATTTCAGGGGCTTATTATTACGAAAGTTTTCATAAAAAAGGTTCAGTATAGGAATAAATAATATTTTTAAATATTAAAATAATTGTTGCAAAATGTGGAGAAAATATAAATATAATATATAAAACCAACTCTTGGTTTAGTAAAAGTGTAGGGGGTTGCTTGCAAACAGCCTTGTTACTCATTCGGGGGAATCCAAACATAAACGCAGTCAGGGCCGCTTGAACAGTTTCCAATTGGAATGCATAATATTGCGCAGCATACTCGTTTGAGTATCCGCCCACGGTGCCTTTCCATTATGCTGCTGGTACTTTGCTGTACTTTGGGGACCCAATATACTGAAACCCGGAATTATTTGTATCATATTATTGCATTTAAATATTAGCTTTGTAAAAAGCTAACTGTTTCCTATTTCAAGTCAATGAGAGTAGAGAAATTCTAAAAAAATCCACCAAGTACACATAAGAACCACTATAATATATGTATGAAATCCGTGTATTCAAAATTATTGATTAACATTCAAATTTAGTCATTACAATAAGTTATTGTAATATCGTTATAAAGACTTCAATATAGATGTAGTAAGATTTGTATTTTTATTTTTTTTTCATTATTCAGCAGAAAACTATCCATAAAAAATGGGCTTTCACCATTTTGGAAATTGCTATTACCCCCAAAAATTTTCGACATTTTTTAAGTTTATCGGGCTTTGCACTGTTTACTAAATCCATCCTTAGATTTAATGATTTACATGTTTAGATTTGGCGATAGATAAAACGAGAACTAAACATATCTAAAAAACTTTTAGACAATCGCTAGTCGTTAAATTTAACAATTAAAAGAAAGCAGTTTCAGGATTGAAAATTGAACGGCAATAATTTCAGAACATTTTCAATCAAATAGTAATTAAAAATTGAAACTTTGTAAATTAGACAAGTTTAAATTAAGAGACCTAGAATTGGAACAATAATAGTAAATTGAAACATTAAAAACTGTTATTTTTCAAATTTCGACATTTCAAATTCAAAACGTTCAGAACTGAATATTTTTTATTTCAAACGTTCACAATTAGTCAATTACAGTTTAAATGAAGCAGTTGTGTAATTACAACTTTTGAATCTTTTAAAAGTCTTGAATTTTTATGATTTCGATTTTTTGTTACGTAAGTCAAAGCATATTAAATTTAATATGATTTAATTTTGAAGGCTTTAAATTTGGCAAGGTTCCATTTAAAACGTTTTATAGTTGTTGCTGTTTATATTTGTTACTTTTTTATCGTTTCTAGATTATAATTTTATCATTTGAAATGTTGTTCACCAATTTTTTCTTGAATTTTTGCGGATACTAAATAAACAGTTCTTAATAATAAGAAACAATAATATTTTTGAAGGTACATTTTTAAGTTAAGAGAAATCACTTCCAAATTAAAAAATTTCAGTTGAAAATGTTTAAAATTTAAATATTTAAAATTGCAGGATTTTAACCTGTTAATGCCTGAATAACAAAATACTTTACAGCAAGTTTAATGTCCTAGATTTTGATGAGGCAGCTGTACGGTCGCTCGAAACGATCCAACCATTTAAAAAAGTAAAAAAAATGTTTTTATTGTTTTTTAGCAATTTAGAGTAAAAAACTGCATTTTTCCAGTGCCTTTTTTTGGGAAAATATCGATTCTGTGCGCATAAATGGCTCTATTATGCTAAAAACAGCACGAAAAGTGTTATTGGGACTTATGGTAGCAAGATATGATATAGATGTTGCAAGATGGCGGACTATTTTGTTTCAGAAAAATCCTATTTTTGTATGAAAATCTGTATAAAAGGCTTCTCGGGGTCGCTGATTGCGAATTCATAATAAAATTCGCGAAATTCAAAATGGCAGACAATTATTACTATAATAAATAATTTTAATGTGTTCTTCGCTCATTTCAGATATTGCGAGAATGTGAAAAAGTGTGGTAAGAGGGCATACAATTTCTGTAAGATTTGCAACTTATATTTTTGTTCAAATTGCTTCAGGCAAGCTCATTCACCTTAGATAAAACGACGTATGAAGAATACAGAACTCACAGAAATAATCGTAAAAATACAAAAAAAGAAAAAAAAAAGATTTTCGACAGTCGTCTACCTCCGCGTGGTGAGATCGGCAGCATTTCATATAATGGCCAAAGACGATACAGAAACGAATCGATCATCGATAGAATTATATAACACAGATTTGTAAAGTATGCATCTCTACAGAATTACATGAAATTTTCCATTCCACTTCATCATATTAGATATGGCACTTCGAATATTGCTAATCTGATCGCCAATGCTCAATTTTTTATCCAAAAAATCTTGTGGACAATTTATATCCGTAAAAATTAGCATTTCTCGGAAGTCTGTCCTCCATATTGGATCCTCCATTTTGAATTTCGCGAATTCGCAGTCAGCGATCCCGAGAAGCCTTGTATACAGATTTTCATACAAAAATAGGATTTTTCTAAAAAAAAATAGCCCGCCATCTTGGATCCGCAACTTAAAAAACTATTATGTATCCATTGTGAGGAATAAGTCAATTCAGAAAGAGTAAAAAAAGTAAACTGAAGCTACATCTATAAATCTGAATGAAAAATGATTCATAAGTGTTGCAATTTTTTGCAACCTGATATTGAAAAAAAAATTCTACGTATCTTGCTAGCATATGTCTCAATAACACGTTTCGTGCTGTTCTTAGCATAATAGAGCCATTTTTGCGCACAGAATCGATTTTTTTTCAAAAAAAAGGGCACTGGAAAAATGCATTTTTTACACAAAATTGCCAAAAAACAATTGAAAGTTTTTTTTACTTTTTTAAATTGTTGGATCGTATCGAGCGACCCTCAACACATATGAATAAAATTTGCCCCAAGGAAAATGTACAGCTGCTTCATCAAAATCTAGGACCTCCAACTTGCTGTAAATTTTTTTGTTATTCAGGCATTAATGGCTTTAGCTTGTTTAATTGGAAATTGGAAACGTCCAAAATGAATGATTTTATGTTAAATGCGTGTAAAGGGAAAAGAATTACAAGTTAAAAGTCTTTAAAATTCAAAAACTTGCAAAGTAAAAGAATTTAAAATAGAACACGTGGATTTAGGTTTAAAAATTATAATATAGTTAGAATTTTAAATATAAAAATGTTTAACTTTATACATGAAAATAAAATAAACATAAAAATAGGTGGAATTTGAAAGGTAGATATAAAATTGAGCAATTCAAAGCTCAATGTGTTAAAAAAATGCACAATCTAATTAATTTTGTTCAAAGTTCTATAATTGTCAGCGTTAAAAACAAAAAATGTTAAATGGCAAGCGTATAAAATTGAAAATTTTTTTAAATTGAATATTTGATATTAATCAATTTAAATTAATATTAATCAGAGTTTAGTCAATACAAATTATAAGCATTATCAATTGATAGATTTTAATACATAATAATAATGAAATAATTTAAAAACCAATATTTAAGCTTTTTAAATCTAAGCTGACAAAAAAGAATAAAAAATAAAATTGCATTAGTATAAATTTAAATTAGTACAATAAGCTGAATAGTAAAATCAGTCTAAGAATAGGTCGGCAAGCGACTTAATGCTGTATGTCAATTGATTCAATTTGAGCCATCAACAAATAATATCGGATTAAAGAAAAGCTTTCAACATATAAGAGTTTTAATAACCAAAATTTCCCTGTTTATTATAATTCTTAATGGCCTATATGAAGAAAATTATAAATTTATTAAATTAATTTGTTATCTTAATTCTAAATGCCTATAACATAAACAATTTTATTTTTTATATTAATTATACATTCTAACAGCCTTAATTTGAGCTATCGATGAAGAAAATCTGGATAAAAGAAAAGCTCCCGGCAGATCAGTAACTTGTCCACATTTCCATTATTTTCCTTATTTTTATCACTCATTTTCAAAAATCTTGAATATAGAAAATTTTATTTTTTATCTCAATTCTACATTTCAAGAATTTCAATTTGGGCCACCCTCGAAGAGAATCGAACTAAATGGGGCGTTGCTGTCTACTGGGCGCCGTTATGGCACGAGATTATAAACTTTTCCTACGAAACTCCAAACGCGGAATACTGCATTAAATTAGAATTAGCTAAGAGTTCTTCGAGTAATTAATTATTCTCAAGTATGATCTAATTTTCAGTTAAATATTCTCTCTTTTTATTTATCTTATACTTTCCTTTGCTACTTACAGCGCGATATTACCCAATAAAAGTTCATATAGTAGTAGTAGCAATTTACCTTTTTTAAATTCTCTTATCATTTTTCTTGCTGTGTACTTCCTGAAAAATCGGCTTTTTGTTTCTAAGAAATAAGAGGAACTTACACATGCACATTACAGAAAAAGAAACTTTGTACTGAATCATTTTCAATATACATAGTTTTATACTACAATGTATTAGTTTCTGCTCGTTGTGTACACTTACATCGTTCACTTATGACTTTTAATTACAACTAATGCATTGAAAAACTTGATTAACCAACCAATAATTGCCTAATTATATAAATTATTATAATATATAATAAATAAAATAAATTATAATAGTAGTAACTATAACAATGTATAGTTTCCTGACCTCTGGCCGAAGTACTTCTTTCTTTTATCATTTAACTATACATATTTCTGCCATTTTTTCATCCAGTCTATATTAACAGCAGTCTCTCCACAGTGTCAGCGTAATTCATTGTCTTAAGCAGGCTAATTACGTTCGTGATCTACTTTTCCCGACCATCACCTAATTTGTCTTGGTTCGCCGTTATCGTTCAAATACAGAAAACATCTTTAAAACAACAAACAAAAATTGCATTTGACTTCTAACACCGTGACATTATGTTTCAGATTATCAAATTTCTCGATAATAGGAAGATCGGATATTTTCAAAGTTTATTGTGCAATAAATTTTACCACATTATACTTTGGTCAGTCAGTAATATTCTCATATCACCAGCACGTGTACACTGCTGAGAAGAAATAGGGTTCAAGACCTATTAAAATTGAGCTTGCATCTGGTTTTCATTAATTATGGACAACAGCATTATCTTTGAATCAATATTTTTAATTGAAGAAAATATATTTAAGTGGGTAAAATTAAATGAAGCATGACCTCTAATTATATCTTGAAAATCTTCTATCATACATGTATATGTAAATATTTTTTCTTGTCGGGGTTATCAGCGAGGCTTGTGGTCTTGCTCAAAAGTCAGGCCAAGCTTTTCTCTCTTCGATAATGTTATTTCGATCAGTTATACGTATTTTTTCGATTGAAGCTGATATTCCCGGTGCTTCTTGCCAATGGAAATTAATGTCATTGATCTTGAAAAAGACCGTCATTATGACCAATTTTTTTTTAACTTATTACTCGATCAAGACAATGAATTGAAAACAAAATCATATCTTCTGATGAATAAGAGACTGTGCATTGTAATACTAAATCATAATTCTCGATATCCTTAAAAAATGAAGAGTTCAAATAGGTTCTTTGTAATAAATAAGATATTAAATTTTTTATTAATATTTATAATAATAAACATATAACATATAATAATGAACATATGAAGTACTAATGCTATATTGTGCATCCTTTTCGAATATTTCCATCATAAGCTGTTCTTATTCTAATTTTGTAGAAAATAGGTTTTTTCTTTTTTTTTACATCAGTCTTCTTCTTTTTTGTAGTCGTGGGACCAAACAGGCTTACGTTTTTCAACGAAGCCTCTAATTCCTTCTTGTGCGTCTTTTAGCTTTAAATTTCCAACCATAATTTCTGTTCCAAAAGAATAAGCTGTCTCTATATCGAGGTCCATTTGCTCGTACAAAAATCTTTTTCCCAATTGTACAACCGATCGACTTTTAGAACTGATGGCGTTTGTAATATTCTGAATTTCTTCCTCTGGAAAAATAAATTAAAGTAATAATTATCTAAAGTTTGAAAATTAAATATATATATATATTTTTTTAAATTAAAAAATACCAAGTTTATCATCAGGGACAACTTTGCTGACAAGTCCCGCCTCATAAGCTTCCTTTGCCGTAATTGGTGAACCCGTGAATAACATATGGGATGCGACTTTTATAGAAACATTTCGAACCAAAGGAATTCCTGGAGTGGAACAAAATATTCCAAAATTTGCTCTAAAAATAAGTATTAATATTCCATTATAAGATATAAAATCCAAGCATTTTAAATTTGAATGAATTTGGAAATAACTCAGTTTCCTAAAATTGTGTTTGTATTGCGTAAATTGAATTATTTTTAATAACAAAATGTTTCTTTAGGATTGCTGAAATATTTTTGATTTTAATCAAAAATATTTTTTCAGAATTGGCATACCCAGGGGTTGAAAAAGTACTTTTCTCAGTGCAAACTGCAATATCACATGCTGCCACTAACTGACATCCAGCTGCAGCCGCCAAGCCATCAACTGCAGCAATCACAGGTACAGGACATTGCATAATTTTCTTCATTACAAGCTCGAAAGTTTCGAAAACTGATTGGTGATAGCTGCTACCGTTCTTTGTCGTCTAAATGACGAAAGTAATAATGCCTCTGTGATAAGGTAACAATTCCATTTTTTCGATACATAGGTAAATTTATTAACAAAGTATAGGTTTTGTAATTTTTTCATAAATTCAGAAATAAGAAATTACATCTTAAAGTTTACCAGTTCTTTTAAGTTGTGCCCTGCAGAAAATACTTTTCCAGGTGCAGCTCTAATGACAATAGAACGAAGTTCATGATTGTCCAGATTTCTGGAGATATTGTATAACAATATATTTATCATTTCTAATGATAGAGCGTTCCGTGATTTCTCATGATTCAATATTATCGTTCTTACCTATAAAAAAGATAAAAAAATATCAAAGTATCTATTTATAAACTTGGATAAAAATAATAGAAGTATTAAGATATTTTAAAATTTTAATACTACTTTGAATGTTTTTAATTTATTGCCAGGGTTATCTAAAAATTCTTTGTTATGATTGAATGATGAACAACCTATGAGATGAAATGCATATATTTATTCCTAGAAATTTTTCTCGTATTTTGCAAATATTCAGAATAATTACAAAAGTTTATGGAATTTTTTGGTCATCATCCTTTATTTATCTAGAAAAAGTTCTTTTTATTTTATTTGTTTGATTAAGTGCATGGAATTTGGAAGTTTTTCCTTATTTTAATTTCAAGCCGTCTCAGATTGAAAATCTACCAAGTTTCATGGAATTTAAAAACATTTTAATTTATAGAAGTGTTTAGTTTAACAAAAGTTGAAATATTCAGTTTAAGTAAGAAATTAGTGGATAAGAAGAGGTGTCCCCGACTCAAGATTTCTGTTACCGGCATTCATCGGCATCTAGTTTGAATGGTTCAAGTTTGTGCTAAATGAAAAAAAAAATTAGAAGTTAAAAAACAATTGGAAGCCACAATTTAAATTTCTATTTTTGTACATGACTACCATTTTCAGATTTTTAATCTTTGGCTTGACTTTTTTTTGTAATGTTTTTTTACAAAGCGTGTTATTCAGTATTTCTGAATTAGATAGATATAGGCAGGCCTTGCGAAATTTTCGCTTTCGAAGTGGAAAACGCGGAAAATCTCTTTTCGTGCGCGGAGTTATCGCTAAATTGAGAGGAGCCGCGAAGGAATCGGTTGCAGGATACACCTTCAACGAAACAAAAGTGCTTCTCTAAAGGTCGCGATTTAAAATACTACCACCAGGAATTAACGATAGTCGCGATGTTTCCTGATGAAACCGTTTCGAGAAGAGCATTCTGATGCTTTGTTTGACGCGATTTATCCGAAGGGATATTTCCTGGACGGTTTACCTCTGGAAGTTGGCAGATCTAATTGGGAAAGGGCACTTGAGGGTTTACTTATCAAGTGTCCGGAAACTTTTACAAGGCAGTGTGCAACGCATTACATTTTTTGTTCATAAATTTGTTGAGTTTAGCCATTTTTGCACAATTCGAAAACTGTTCAACGGCTTCGCAACTCACTGTTATGGTCGTTGCATCCTTTCGAATATTTCGAAGGATTTGAACGATCTTTTGTAGAAACCTTTAATGAATAAGTTTAATTTATTTAATATTCAAGAGAATTCAAACGATTTCTACTTATTTTCAGGGACTGTTAAGATTTAAAAAAAAATTTAAGCTCGATTTTAAGGGATTTCTAGAGAACTTAAAAAAATAAGTGAAATTAAATAAATATAACTGAATTCCTAGCGTTTCCAAACATTGTAAGGAATTTCTGCGGATTTTAGCAATTTCAAGGGATATGAAGGAATTGAAAAACTTTCAAATATTTGAAGTTATTTTAAAATATTCTAAACAGTCAGAAGAGATTTAAAAAATGCAAAGAGCTCTGTTAAAGAATTTAGCAAGATTTCCAAAGATTTAAAGGAACTTTAAAGAATTTAGCAAGATTCAGGGATTTTAAAGGATCTCCAAGTATTTCATATAGTTTAGAAGATTTTACAAATTTCAAGGGATTTAAAATAATTTCTACAGATCTCTAATTATTTCATCATAACCAAAATATTGTATGCATATACTGATTTTCCTATGTAATATTTTTTCGTAAGGACAGTTTGCAATTTTAAATGAAAATCGCTTTCGTTCCTTTTGTCTATCTCAGTGTTTTGTATTACTTAATTTATGTTTCAGAGTTTTTTTTAAACACTATATATTATTAATCATACATAATAGTAATAATACGTATTATCCAACTGTCTACCCACTTCTTTTTTGACAATCTTAGGCTTGTAAAAAAGCAACCAAAATTTTCAGTACATTGCATTTTCAAATATGATTTTTGAATCGCCCTATTTTATAAATGTTTCTATACACTTGTGTATTGTGAACAAATATTTTAAAGAAAATCTAGAATTTCGAAAATTTATACTTTTTCTGCTTTATTTACAAAAAAATCATTCTATTTTTCGAATCAATAATAATTAATTTAAGACTCTGATCACTTACCCCATCAATTTCTTTTTTTTGAACATATTTTTCCTGAGAAGCCATTGTCGTACTTGTTGACATTGTCCTTGCAGATCCTCCCAACTGTAAAATTAAAATCCAACTCATAAACCAGGCGTACATTTTTAAATTTAACCGCCTAAGTTACTCGTTAGCGATCGAATAAATTCGGCCATTTCGGCCTTCTCCCGAGAGCTTTCGACTTTCGACCCTTTAGACTGCTTTCGTTGCGCGCAAAATTCGAACGATTTTCCGTCAGAGAATCGTCTCAACGAATAAAATTTCTTCCTCGCTATAAAAAATACTCGCGATTGGCTGAAATCGGTCCAGCAAATTCGAGCACATATTTTTGTGTTTTTATCATGGCCCAAACTTGCCAACTTTCACAACGACTGCTTCTTTCGTGAAAATGAAAATAGTAATAAATACAATAAATATTTTTATTTTCAAGGAATGCCGAGTCTCTTATCTCACTCATATTGTGTAGTACGAGTAGAGGACATACATGCGCATAATATATATTTACTCAAGGAAGGTCAATAATTTTGTATTTGAATCAAATTTACCTGCTTCTGAATAGAAGATATAATTCTTTTGCTCCAAAAACTTAACATCTTGATCAGGTGACGTGTTACGAGATGGCATCCACTTTTTTATTTCACTTCTTCTAGAATTGTTTTGTAAATGATAATAATAATAATATATGATGAATGTGATTATCGCCAAGTAGTTGCTTGTTTAATCAGTCTTTAGGTTAACCACGACCTGACCTGCTGCGCAGGCGGTCCTAACTTTTTTTTGAAAAGGACGTGATATCTTATACTTTGTAATTCGTATTGGCCAGTAGCGTGCTTTTAGGGACCTAGTTGATTTTGTTTTTGAATTTTTAAATTAAGAATCAAAATATTTTTTATATATGATTTTGGAACCATAATAACAAGGTAGAGTTCTTATATAATTTAATAATATTGAACAAAATCAGAAATTCAAGAATACGCATTGCAAAAATCTATAAATAAAAAATATACAATTTTTCAGAAGACCTATAATAGGTACGTTCCTATTTATTCAGTTTTAAAAACAGTAAAAATAGCCTGGTAAAGTCAGGAGGGGTAGAACTTAAAGATGGTTATACTATATGAAAAAAAAATAATGTAAATAACTCAATAGTTAATTAATTCGTATCCACTTCCATCAGATTGAAAACTAGTTTCAAAAAACGGCATCACTTTTTCGAATTATATTTTTTTAATTAAGACTTTTAACTTTTCCTTGTTCGAGCCAGAAAATGTATAAATTGACTTGATTTTTGAAAATTTAAAAAGATCAGTTTCATTGAAAATCCTTTTATCTGTGCTCTGAATAAAAAATTTAAAGAAAGCATGCCCGAATTGAACTTGATTCAGTTATCACTTGATTCAGTTATCACTTGACATAATAACAGGTTTGCAATTTAAAGATTCTACAAAATTTGTATTCCTGCTTGATTGTCAGTGCAAAATCGGCTTATCAATAAAAATGCAACATTAACACGAGGCGTTAGAAATTTTAAAAAGAGGCTAAATAAATGCTTAAATCTTCTATTTTATAATGGAAAAAAGTAAAAAATGTGGCCGTTTTTATTTTGGCTGAGGATTAAATACAGCATTTCGTAATCAATCTTGCAAAATTATTGCGGGACCTGAGGAGTAAAATTCAACATTTCATTACTTCAGAAGGAGAATCAATTAATTAAGAAAATGTGGACAATCAATGTTGTAAACTGCTTTGAGCCTGTATTATTTTACCTCAAAATAAAAATTGGATACATTCAAGGCAAAAATATTAAAACCTGAGTCGTGAGAAAAACAATGTTAAACAGAAAATATTTTTGACAGCTTATATTTTTTCTGAATGATTCGTTTGAAGAAATATGTGTAAGAAAACACTCCAAAATTTAATACTTGAAACAAAAAAAAAAATGGTTTGTGGCTTCCTACACTTCTTTAAACTTTTAAAAATGATTTTAATTTGATATCAAACATCTTCAAATTGCTCAATTTTTAAAAACTGCTAACAATTTTCTATTACTCGAGTGGCAATCTATTAATACTTTTGAAATAAAGTAAAATCTTCTAAAAATATTCCAAAGCTTAACCAAACTTTTTGGATATCATTTTAAGCGTCCTAAAACATAAATTAAAAACTCGTAAGCCCTATGGTATGGCACAAGAAACCGGAAACTTTCTCTTTATCTGGACCGCTTTCTGTATAAATGATTTGTATGTATAAAAACAGGCGGCTCATGTAATAAATTTAAATGTATGTGCTCTTAAACTTTAAAGCTATAATAATTAAACATTCTTCTAAAATCCAAATATGCATACATATCTCATTAAATTCACTTCGGAAATTAATTTTACTTTTACAAAATTAAAACTTGTTCAAAATTTTCGCCCTAATGAATGTTACACAAACTACTATTCTAACTTATCTTAACTTGACTTTGGTTTTATTTTGATTTCGACTTACGCTTCTAGCTTTTATTATTTTTTTTTAAATTCAAAATTGTAAATAATAATTATAAAATAAACCTACATAGATTAAACAATGTATTTTTTCCTAAAAAGTCGATTTAAGAATAATAAATTAAATCTAAAATAAAATGTCTGCAAGTGATATTCATATAAGTAAAGAAATGGTTTTCATTTTTGAGAAAAGTATTCGACTATCATTTTTAGTTTTTATAGAATATAATTTCGATGTGAGCACATGTTATAAAATATATTATGCGTCCTAAAACAGCAAAATATTATGACTACATTGTCAGCTTTTGTACAAGGACCATCAGTAGAGTTGTGACATAACTATACGGAACTAATATGCATTTCTGAATAATTGATACCTACACTCTAACCGTACCATATTACGATTGGCATTGACCTAAGAGTAATTCAGTATTTTTAGGAAATATGAATGGTCGGGAATACAAATGAGTAAACGCGTACTTTTACTAAAATAATGTAACTGTTTCTAAATAGATTCTTTTTCGAAGTTATTTATCAACTAATTTTTTTTACCTCAAATGCTACTAACTTAATATTAAATGAAATTGGACGACTTTTAATCATTTCAATTTAAAATTATTGAAGTTTGAAAAGTATTAACCACATTTGGACCATTTTTTATGTTTTGATTTCGAAAATTTCAAATTATGAAATCTTTAAGTTGAACTTTATGCAGTTTTTAATACCTAATTTAAAAGCAGTTTTACTTCCAAGGTCTCAAATTAAAAATTATTCCATTTTTAAAGCTGGCAAAAATTACTATATTAAATTGTAAGTCTCTTAATTTTTAATTGTTCAATTTAAAATGGTTTACATTTAAACTTACACTGTTTAGTACGACGTCATTTAATTTAAAGGCTGAGGATTTTCGTAGCCGGTTGTACTAAATTCTACAAAATCTTTAAGGGACCTGGAAGGGAGTTACGTAGTGGGGGTGGTGGAAAAAATTTTCACCAATCATGCCTTTATAAGCTCATCAAATTTTCAACTTTAAAATTTATTTCATATTGAATTGAAGAATATTGAACGCTTTTGACTTGATATTTTATCATTTTTACTATTTCATTTTGAGATAATGACTAATGATTGAAGGCTTGAACTTGAAATTGATATACTTGTAATGTTTCGACTTTTTATCTTAAATAATTTGAATTAAAAAGAGTTCCACTTTAACTGTTTTAGTCTTACTGTATAATGGTTGAACATTTGTATAAACATCTTTATTAAAATTTGTTTAGTTATAGAACATAATCGTAGGTAATTTCTGACATCATTGGCTCAAAGTATATAAATAATTGAATAATGACTAAAGAACTGTATTATGTTGCTTTTTGCCTTTACAAAGAGAAAAACGTTAGCGATCTCGAATTAATATATGTACGCTACTCGGGCAAAGTCTTGAATAATAAGTTATGCGTTGGCGGCTACTTAAACTTCGCCATGCGTATATTTTTATAAGAATGTAAGTAGAACGTGTAAACATTGATTGTAGAATGCATTTGCATTATTGCCTGGGGGGTCTCGTGTAAATCAGCGAAAACTAAGGAAGCATTGTAACCGTAATCACAGAAATCGACAAAACAACGACTGTCTCTCAAAATCTAGGAATGGTTGATATAGAAACGAACCCTTCATATACCCTCAGATGGTTTAGGGGAAAGTTTAAGAAACAATTGCAACCAATGTGTTCAGACTTTTGATACATTTTTCTATCTCAAGAAAATAATTCTCTTAAACAGAATTCGTTACTCGTAAAAAAATATATTTGTTGTATAGGAAATTTTACAAATTATAGCCTCGTCTGGAGAAGAAGGTATGCAGTGAATGAGTGTCCTAAAATTATAACTAAACTTTGAAAATTAAAAATATATTTATTAAACATCAGCGTTGGGGAGTAAATTGTTAAAATAGGTAGCGTAGTTTGAGAAAATTGAGAAAATTTAAATTCAAAATCTGAATTTAAATTTCTCTTCTATTAAAGGCTTCTAATATGAAAATAAATGTTTCGAATGTGATTGAATTTAGAAACGAAATACTTTCAAAGCTTTTGAATAATATTTTTAGGAAAAAAATCCGAGCTTGCAAAAATGTCATTTGAGGTCGATCCAACAAGTACTTAAATTTTAAAATCTTATAATTTAAAAATATACGAGCTAAAGAAAATTTTCAAGTTTAATTCTTTTAATAAAAAAAATCGTTCATACCTTTTGATGTTAAATTTTTCTGTAATTGTTTTCCTCTGATAAGTTGTCTTCCCTTTAGAAGAAAACTAACCGGATATGATGAATCGATACATTTGAATTGTTATTAAATTTCATTCACTTTTGATAAACTTTAAATTAGGAAAAATATTTTTTGTAATGATGGAAACAAAAATAATTTTAAACAGGAATGTGTCTGGTTTCTTTGAATTGAACGATTTAAACAGTTTTTGTACTTTTATAAACCTTTTACATGTTTACTGGCCTGGACGAGAAAATTGAAAAATGATCGTAATTTTTAAAGTCCGAAAAAAAGCTTAGAGTTTGAGATTTTTTAATCTAATAGGTTTCAAATTATATTTGTTTAGAATTCATTTTTTAGCAATAAATACTAGATTTGTATGATTTTGGAGGACTAAAAATAAAAATTGTAGAGTTTTTATGGCTTCCATTATGAAAACAATGTTAAATGCATATTTGATTATAATAGTAGTAGGGTAACGCCTAAATATGACATTTTTAATGTGATATTTTGCACTTATTTTTAGTTTTACTAAAAATATAAAGAAGACCCCCCTACACTAGATAATTTAGTTTTATAATTCAATTAATTTTTGATTCACCTACATTTATTTTCAGCAATTTTTTGATGCAAAATATGATTGAAAAATAGAAAAGGAACTTTTTGTAGAACCATTTTATTAATTTTTAAGTTTTTAATGTTTTTTGCACTTTGAAAACATTGAGAGAAAATTCCTAATGGATTTTAGAAAAGCGTATTTTTTCAAGAAATTTTTCGTGTTAAATATTGAAATATTTGAGAAGAACTTTTTATATATCTCTTCAAAAGAAACAATTTTGCTTCTGACTTTTTTCTGTAGAACATATTTTTTGGAAATAAAATTGTTTGAAATTTATAAGAATGGCTGATATTTTCTTTTTTTTTTGTAAATGCCGAATTTAAAAAAAACCTGTCACTTTTAAAATGTCTGACACGCGATTCTAAAACTTGTTTTGAGTTACAAAGAGCACCCATAAAAATGCATGCTTTCTTAACCATTTGTTTTCATTTTACTATAATGCGTTGCTATCATATTTAAAATCGCCATGTTTACAATTGTTCAATTTTGAATATTATAATTTTTGAATTAAAGATCTTTAACTTTAAAGTTAAACTACTCGGAATACCGGAGTTTGAAAATTAAAAATTGTTCAATTTCGAAGGCCGGGTATTTGATTCCGAAGTTTGAATGTCAACCCTCTAATTTGCTCTAATATATTAATGCAAATTACCTATGGAAATGTTGCTATTAAATAACAGAAGTAGAAAAAATGCGAAAAACTGAAGGAAAATATTCAAAAATTAAATATTAAAAAAATTATATCGTGTTTTTTTCATACTTGGTTAAATTCTAAATTTTCGACAATTATTCTTAGGTAATTGAACTGATAATATCGCTAATTCGGCGTGTTTCGACATTGGTCGTCATGGCTACCTGTCGGCTCTCGTAACAACTAACATGGCAGACGCCGAGGGTAAGTTCATACATGTCAAATTGTCAAGTGCTATTTAAAACACGTCCCTAATGCGTTTGAAGGTTGTAAAGAATTTATAAACTGTGTTACAATATATTTTTGAGTCCACCGCACGATTTTCGTCGCCGTTTAGCGAAGTGCTTCCTCCCTTCGTAGTCGCTTTCTAATTATATACGAGTGAGTGTGTTCATTAGTGTAAAATTTCCCGAAACATGTTATACTTTTTAAATATCTTCATTTAAGTAATGCAACCTACAAAAGTTATATTATTTAAAAATCGTACAATTACAACTATTTCTGAAATTTGCTATCGATCAAGCAGTCCACGAGTTTTTAAAATCACTAGCCACTTGTCGAGTGACACGTGTCATTTTTTACACATTTTTGGAAGAAGAGATTTCAGACGAGTCAAAATTAATTTTGAGAAAATTATTTTCAAATTTTTATTCTGATGGTCAGAAACTGAAATTTATAAAAAAATATTATTACTTTTAAACCCATTTTTTATTTAGAAAGAATTAATATAATGGAATTTCTTTAAATTTGGAAGTTAATTTCATTTTCGAGCTTAGAGTATACAAAAATATAAAATCTTATTAACTAATTTTCAGTGATTTTTAAATAAAATTTGTATATTAGCAATGATTTATTTCTTGGAAGAATTTACAATTTCATTTTATTCTATTTCAGATAAAGTAATGTAGAATAAAAACGCAAATAGTAATTGGCAATTAATATTAGTAATTGAGGGTCATTTTGTTAAAAGAATCCTGATTGTTTTGCAAATACAATTAAAGATATAATTTTTTCTGATCTATGAGTTTCCTAATTATAGAAATGGTTGTGACTTATGCACATCTACGTTCGAGTTAACATGTGTAGAATATTAACTTGCAAATTACGTGTATTAGCGGTGATATGATTACTTTCCTAATTGACTTGTTGATGCACACTACTTCGAAAACATTATTTGAATCTTAAGTAGTTGAATTTGCAGTTGCATTTCATCATTCCTTGTATTATCCTTATTATTTCCTTGTAAAAATTGTAAATAGATTTTAGGAAGTAAATTAGGGTCTTTTTTACAAATTTAATCTTGAAATTTGATACGATATATCTTAAGAGGCGAACGGAAAAATGGAATTTTTTATACTTTTCATTATCAGATATAGTATAATTCTTTTTATCACAAGATTATAAATATTGTGCTTTCGTAATCAGGTTGCTTTATAGTAAAAATAGCACAAAATTTACAATTTTTAGAGCGCGATTAGAATTTAAAGAGTCTGAAACATATTTGGTATAATTTTTGAAATATTTTTCAATAGATTATTAACGTTGTTTATATAAGTTTTAGTCTACAAAATGTTTTTTTGTCGACATACTATCACGAGTGTTTTATTTAAAAATTTTTCTTAAAATTAGAGTGTAATCGATTTTAAGTGACCCATTTCTAAATAATTACATGTTTCGCATTATTGCATAAATATTATTTCTCTTAACTTGTGAAACATTTTTTTTTACTTCAAACAACATATTTTGTAAATTTTTCGTAAATTCGAATATGGATGTGCGTATTCAAAAATGATTTGTTCCAGTTTAAAAGAATATTTTCCCCAGAAAAAACATAAAAAATGAAAAAAATGTATAAAAACTTTTTTTTTTGTAAATCGAAAATTTTGTTTGAAAAATTTTGCGAGATACGAAAAAAACTTTTAAATCGAAATTGTTTCTTTGGAGAAGTTGCACGAAAACTTCTTTTCCATTTTTAAATATTTTTACTGTGTTTTGATTCTCAAATATTTACGCTTTTATCAAAACAATTTTATGATTCAAAATTTCGAAAAATGTAATGGGAACTTTTCATAAAACTCATCGAAAGAACAATTTTGTTTTTGGTATTTTTTCCGTATTTCGATATTTGAAAAAGAAATATTTTTTATTTTCAGAAAACTGTTCCCATTTGAATAATTTAAAATTTTTAATATATTTTGTTTTGCATACTTAGAAATAATGAGTCTAACTCATAAGACACATCTTCTTGAAAAACTTAATGAAACTTAGAATTCCTAAATTTTCAAATTAAAAAAAAAAACAGAGTTGTTTGTGCGTTTCTATGTAAGTTCTGGGACTAGTTCAGAACTCTCAAAATCAGGTGTAAAGGAAACCTTTTTAAAACTTTTAGGTTGTGAAGTTATGTACACTCAAAAGCTTCCAGTTTGAGTTTGAAATAAAAAATCTAAAATTTTCTAATTGTATATGAAGTTACCCTGTCTATGAAGCCAACAAACAAACAAAATAGTTGAAAATTACGAAAATGGTGGAGCTTTAGAAATTAATTTTTACCTAGAAAAATTCCCTATTATTTATGAAAAAAATATTTAAGATTTTGTTCATGAATTTCTGAGGTTCATCGACAGCCTAAGTTTCACTACGAATATGAGAATTCTGGATTTTTTTTCAGGTCATAATTTTTCGAAATTGTTTTCGAAAGGAAGGTCTCGGCACAGCTCTTCCTAAATCAACCATCTTTAACTCTGAAAGATATTTTTTCTTTTTTAAACTTGTATAAATATATCCTAAAAGTTCTAAAAAGGTTGCCTTCATACTTTATTTCTCAACAATGCATAAAAAAACACCTGACTTTAAGAATCCTAAACCAGGTTCCCCACTTAAACTTTTGGGTCAAAGAATTTCTGTAAAAATTAAAATAGTAATACTCAAAACACTTAAAATATTTTCGCGCCTGTGTATGACGTCAATGAGCTAGTACCAATTAAACTCTCGCGCGAAAAGAGCGCAAATTCAAAATCGCTATTAACAAAAGCAACATTTACTTTAAAAAAAAAATAATTTATTGAATTGCATTATGGGAAAGTAGTATAGTCTCACTGTAGGTTGTTTACTTAATCCAATTATATTTAAGTATTCATGATTCTACTCTGACCCAACTAATGGTAAACAAAACTGTTTGTTCAACAAAAGTAACTTTTCCCTTTTGAAATATAAAACTGCAATGTTAAACTCTAAACGATATACGTAATGTTTCCGGAAATTTCACTGTAGTGGTCTTCCTTTACTATTTCGGGTGAAGTAGGAGTGTCGCGGCGGTCCTTTCCGGCGACCAAAATAAACTCCTTATGAATTGATGAGCCGCGGCCTGGAGCGGGGCCATAGCGGGGCCAACCGCGCTGAGGAGTCAGGAGATGCAGAAGGAGAGACTTGTAGAATGGACGAATGTAGAATTGTAGATTACAAGTCTCCAGTCAGTACCTCTCTGACGGCCGGCAGTTCTGATGTTGTGTTGCGTCTCGAAAAAGGCCGCGGCAGGGGCGGACCTAGAGCCCCCCTTGCTAGGGCTCCAATGTGGCAGAATTGTTGCAAATCGGGCATCCGCGTTTACAGCGAACCTAGGAAGTTCCTCGGTTCCTCGGTTCGCAAAAGAGAAGGCCGAATTGACTCTGGAAGAAGGTGGGAGTTACAATGATGTAATGTTGACAAGTTCGTGTTTACTAACTTTGGATGCTGCTGGGATATTTTCCTTTTTAGAAACATTTTGTAAATAATATTTACTATTTCTATTGGCCTGCATGTTACGTTTAAGAACTCAGATAGAATATCAGTTTTGTAAATACTTATTAAAAAACACATAAAACAAAAATCCTATAATCTTGAAAGCAATTTGATTGGAAATGGTAAAAATTTAATTCTTCCATTTAATCAACATTAATTTAAAAAGAAATATTTAAAGCTCTTTGAATTTACAATTTTCTAACATTAAGACTGCTAAATAGTTTGAAAATATTCAAATATATGTACTTCTTAAGAAAAATCTTTATTAGGGACAACAAAATTATTTTGTTGCTAAATAGAAACATTTGTTCTCATTTCATTATTTTTATAGTTTAAACAAACCTTTTTTTAACTCAACAAAAATATAGTTTTTGTAGATTCCAAACAATTTTTTTTGTAAGAATCTAAATTTTATTCGTTCACCTAAAAAGTTTTTGATTCTATAGCAACTCGCTTAATCTTATAAGAAAAAGATTTTTCACACAGCTTTTATTATCAGAAACGTTCAAATATAAAAAGCTTCGAAGTTGAAAGTAAATAGCTTAATAAGTAGGAAATACAACATGTTTTGTTTTTCAAGTTGAATGACTAAGTAAAAAGTGGCCTTAGTATATGGCATTTGTGTAGGTATGCAGAAGTGGAACATGTACGTTAGCTGCTAATTATATTTCGACATACAGATTTTTCATCTTTGTTGTACGATTGTTAGTTATAAGATACGTAAAACACTATTTTTTCTAAGAAGTTGTACGACTTTAGTCAAAATTATAAATGTATTAAGTAAATAATTTTAAGAGAGGTCAAATTGTAAGCATGTCGAAAATCCAATATTATGACGCTTACACATTACACCCACGTTTCCTAAATCTCACATTCAAATTTCTTCCATTCTTGAAATATTGTAATATCCCTACTATTGATTTAATAATTTTGAAATTCAGTCTCTTAATTTTAATAATAAATTATACCAGTCCATAGCTAACTGGCTATTTATTTTAATTATTTCTTTACTAAAAAAAACTTCACTGCCTAAATCTAATTTTGAATAAAAAAAGGTTTCTTTATTTTCCATATTAATTAAAAAACTGTGTTTTTTTACATAAACGTTCTTTTAGTGTTTGTGTAACCTATTTTCGTTTGTCTTAAACAATTTTAGTTATCTCAGCATAAACTCAATTTTAGTTTATTCAATTCAAGTTTTTCTGAACCAAGAAATATTTTATTGAGCCAACCAAAATTGTTTTGAGTCAAGAAAGAGACTTCATTCTAATTTAAATTAATAAAAGTAAACATTGAGTCTATCAATCTAGAATGGTTCAAGGTCTGTCAGTTTTAACGGGTATGTAGCGTCCAGGTTAAAATCCGTGTGCATTCTTAAAATTCTTTTGCTATTATTCGGTCAACAATTAGTATATGCAGATATTTCAAGAACTCGTAACTTTAGTGCACTCCGCGGTAACTAAATTAATATCTAAATAATATTTAAATAACTGTTATAAATTATGTGCATAATATTATAATTTCTATTTTTACCAATCATATTTATGGATTAGGATTTTTTTTCAATTATCAAAACATTTCTAGTTCGCGAGTTATTTTTCCTGCAAAAATAAGAATTTTACTTATCGTTAATACTGATCAGATAAAGAAAAATATTTATCGAAATCTTACAAAGAATTCCACGCACTGCTTTAAAATATGGATGCAAAATTCTATTTGAGAGGTAAACATTGACAGTTTATATTTTCAATACATATACTTTACAAAACAACTTAAAAATAATTTATTCAAGTAAAATTTTTCGTTGATAAAAATCTTGTTAATGGCCCGAGTTTATTTTTAAAACTAAAATAAACAGAAAATATAAAGTATAATAAATTATTTTCTAACATCAACTATGAAAGCGCATATTTCTAATAAAAAAGCTTCTAATAAGAAAAAATCTATATTCAAACCAAATTATACAATAATTAAATGTTTGGCTTTCCAAGTGATTATGTTCACAGACGGAGATTACGTCAGAATTAAAATATAATTGTACATTTCTATCAAATTCTATGTGTATAATCTATGATCTATTAGACTGGATCAAGTTTTATTACGAATGTCCAACTCAAAATGTGAACAAAAAATGTACACGCAGTTTTTCGGTTTCTTGGTTTCATCTCGCTACCATTCATCGAAAAACTTAACGCAAATAATCCGTAATCCACATCAATTTTTCAAATTTTAAGAGGTGCTAAAGACAGTAATTTTGTATATTTTGGAAACATTAACGTATTATCAAATAATTACAACGTTTTTTTTCAAATATGCGGTGCGAAATTTGGAATTTTATTTTTTCACAACACGTCCCAGCAGCATCTGTACGAAATTTCCATCAAATTTGGAACTTTTATACATTTATATTTATCGTCTATAAAATATTCTTAAAATAAATTTGGAAGAAGTCTTTTATATAAAGAACACTGTGCTTAAAACAAAAATAGAATCTCATCTATCGAACTTATTTTGTTGTTGGAATTCCAGTCTCCACGAAGTTGGACATTTTAACTATTCAAATATAAAGCCTATCTAAAAATTATTAATTAATTTTGTATGTAAACGTTTGAAAGTTAAAATGAATATTATGATGTGCATATACTATTAGTTCATATTTCCCATGTAAACTTCATTGTCTCTGATTATGTCTTATATCTTTATTGCTTTTGCTAATTCAGCAGAAGCTAAATTTTTGTGTTTGTACTACATTTTTTATTGAATTTTTGCTGAGATAACCAACATTTAATTGAGGCAATGCGTTTTTGTTGGTTCGATACAAACCAAATTGTTTTGTTGTTTGAGCCAAACATTTTTCTCTCAATATGTACTGTAATAACAGTAATTCTTGTTTAAAAACATGGGCGTAGTTTAAGTTTAGAAAAAAAATAAAATAAAATCACTTTTCAAACAACTCTCAACCCTAGCAGTTTAAACATCACATACGGAAAAAAATGCTCCAGCCAATCTGGTTGGCTTGCTTGGAATGCTCATAGGCTGAGCATTACTTCCGCTGCTCAGTCCAATAAGCAGTGCCTCATTTTCCCGCGAAAAAAATCGAAATTGACTCTTTTAAAAGACTAATACATACAATCATAATAATAAACATACATAAAAGACATACTTCCCCATTCTCATATTTTATAAGTCTGGGACCGTGAGACATGGCATGTGTGCTCTGTCTCATTAAGGTGATGAAACGCTCATGCAATAACTCATCGACAACTTTTATTTCGTAGAAAAAAAAGGAAAGACATCGGGGATCCTTAAAAATCTTCGCTCCAGACAAATTGGGTCAGGACCCCGTCCACGTCCCTTCGCTTAATCGCCCGACTACGCCTCCGTTGCAAATGGATCTTGAAGGTGACCTGGGTAGCAGGTTCATAACGATCTTACCTTAGGTGGAAGGCCGAATCGGAAGAAACGGATAGTCGTTTGTGCGACTCGATCGGATCACGTTTCTATATACAGGGGGGATTCGTAATTCGTGACGCAATTACTATCTCGTACAAGGAAAGAAGTTCAAGTCTTAAGTACTGCCCTCTCATGCTAAGTTAATTTTATCTGGAAATGCTAGTTTTTCTTATCATCCTCATAAGTGGATTCTGTCTTATGCGATGTAGTACGATTCAAAAACTTTGCTTCTTGCTGATAATTAATGTAACATTTATTTTAAAGCTTTGAGAAAATTCATTTTTTAAACATACAGGTTTTTATATAAATTTTTTAAAAAGATTTGTTACTTCAGGGTCTTGAAATCACATTAACTAATAGGGCAGGAATTTTGATTCTAAATTAGAATTTAGATTTGAGAAATATTGTAAAATCAGATTGCTACAAATTTCAAGAACTGGGCACATGAAAATCTTTTTCTACTAAAGATGGCGAAGTAGTTTTATTGTTTCAGATGTCCTCGTAACACTTTGCGTTACCTGATTTATTATAAAGTTAACGGAAGTTAAGCAAATTTGAGGGCGGATAATACTTGGATTGGTGACCTCCGTGATTACGGTAACTACTAGCCCTCGCGAAAGTTGTAGTTTTCCTTTCTTTGTTCGAAAGCCTAGGCAAATGCTAGGGATTTTAATAAACTTCAAAAAATAGAAAGTTAATTGAAAATTAATCTTATAGTAAATTTGACGGAATTCGAAGTGACTTTAAGCTAATTTAATGTGTTTTCCGATCAAATATTTTCACGGAATTCAACGTGAAATAGTTTCATTTACTCAATCCCACTAAAATCAATGGGATTTCGAGGGTATTTGAAGTATATTCAAGAGAGTTAAAATGTCAATTTAAGCAAATGAATTTGAAGCCAATTCTCCTTAATTCCAGGTTAAACGAGATTAACAGTTGGTTTTCAAGTGAATTTAGAGTCAGTTATTGGAAGAAAATTTACTTGAGTTCAGCGTGCTTGATTTAAGGGATAGTTCAGTAAAATTTAGGGATAATTGAAACAAAAATTAACTGAATATTTTAATTAATTCAAGTAAATTTTAAAGTGAATTCACGTAAATTAAAAGGTAATTTCGTGACGATTCAAAGTGAATTTAAGACATTTAACGCAAATTTTGAAACGGTTATAATTTAGAATAATTCAAAAAGAATTCGCGTGAGTTTAATTGAATTTTAATGCAGATAATATACTTTCAAAAATCAGGGTATTTCTGCAAGACTATATTTACATGACTGTCATGGATAATGATTTTGAAAATATTAAAACCTTTAAATTCTAATATGTACCTAAATATTTCCGCTCAGAGAAAAATGAAAATCTGGCCACAAAAAAGAGAATAAGAAATTGACAAACAAAGTTTTGCGGCCACTATGCTTGAATTATCCGCTAGTTCGAATAGAAGTAAATTTAACTAACTTGACTGAATTTATTTTAAGGTATAAGAATTGAGAACAAGTTTACGTGTGTTCGCAATTGAATTAATTTCACTGTATTAATATTAAAATTAAATCGGCTTAAAATTAAAGTAAAATAATAGTAAATATAAGAGAAATGTTACATATTCGAATTTAAAGAATGGTTAACCACTTCAAAATTGAGCAATCTTTAAAATCATTTACAAAATCGTCGATGATATATTAATTATTAACAACACAAATAAGTAAATATACTGATTATTGTAAATTTTGAAGGAGAAATCTGAATACACTTTAAAAACAATTTTTAGGATGAAATTATTTATTTGAAGAAAGTTATATTGATTTTTGTGTTTTAGATTCAGTTTTAGGTAAAAGCTGCAACTCTCATTCAATCCTAGTAATTAAAGGCTTATTTAATTCCTTGGAAGATTCTTTAACATTACGTTTTTTTGTCTTTTATTAAAATTATTTGAAGAAAATATTTTTTACGAAAATTAAAAATGTGTAATCAATTTTTTTTTATTAAAACCCAATCCAAGAAGATCGTAAAGAATCTTTTAAGATTATATAACTAGATATAAATAGTTATAAAGGTCGGATGAATTCTGAGACTGCCTGTAGAGTGTCCATAGAATCGCAAGTTTAGGACAAAAATCTTGCAGTTGAGTCAATCGTTATTTTTAAATTGTGCCTGAGCCATAATTTAATGTCAAGTTTAAAACTAAACTTTAAATTTCCAAAACTGGTCATCTTCTAGAATTAAAGCTGCATCTGGAAACAGATAAATGGATTGATTATCAAAGTCAATAAATCATATCTACAATTAAAATTATAAAAAAAGGACTTTTGGGAAACCGATTTATTGTTCAGTTGGTACATTCATAGCATGCACAACAATATCAACTCACGTTAAGTCATAATACCTAAAAAGGAAAGTTGTCTCTTGTAGGCGACCCGGTCGCGGGGGCGAGTAAAACGTCGTCGCTCTTTCGATTTAAGAATCGACTTCGTAGAGTGAAGAAATCTCCACAGGTGTACGGGGTTCTGACTTCTCTTGTCGATCGCCGAGAAAAACCGAGTCGCATTCGAATGTCGATAGTAAACGCGCGAAACTCAATGTGGCGCCAGTGGGAAACCCCAGATAATTATTTCCCCTTTTTACACTTACTCTCTCGAGGATTTACTTAATAATTTATCAAACATTTACATTAAAAAAAAAAAAAAAAACAAACAACTGTTTCAAGAAAAATACTACAAATTAAAGCATTCAAATTATAAACTATTATCAGACGCAAATTTAATGTTAGAAAACTAATTTAAAAATACTAAATTGTTTGCGTTAGTTCGAAATGTGCCTGACTCGATTTGCAATTATGCCTCTGAGAAGCCAAAGCTAACCAATGTAGTTAAACACTTTCAAGCTCATCTAACAGAATTGTGGTGAGAGTGATAAAAGTGGCTTTGATTTTGACGCAATTAACAAATCGATAAACTGATTTAGAAATAAGATAATTTTTATTCAGAAGTAAGAAACTTTTTAATCATTTTGGTATTAATTATTATTTTTTCTAATTATTATTGAGGGTATTTAAATATGAAACTTGGACGATGTTAAGTGCATTATTGTGAAAATTAGAGTTTAATTAATCTAGGGGGCAATTTTCCAAAGTGTTTGTTAGTGGATAGTGAGGCTAATTATTGGTAAATGGACACAGATGTGCCGTCCATCCTTCTACCGTGCGCAATTTGCGCACGGACCTTCGCCCCACAGTCGTTGGAGAAACACATCAAGATATGCGAGAGATCGGCCATTAAAAAGCGAAAGCCCTTTGATTCCGCCAAGCAAAGAATTCAAGGCACAGAACTTGCCGAGTTCCTTCCAAAACAGGAGAATAAACGACCTCACCAGGAGGAAAGGATTGGGACATCCAAGACCTCTTGGAAACAGACACATGATGAATTTCTTCAAGCAATCAGAGCCGCACGTGGGGAACCCGTAAGTTCTTTACAAATTTATATCATACTCATAATGCCCGAGGGTGTCATTTTGACTCCTTTTAGAAACATTTTCTAATAATAATTAAATAAAATTTTATTTTTTATATTTAATATATATTTCGCCATTTATTGTACCTTAGGGACTGTACTTAAATTATGTGACGCGTTTTTTAAATCGAATTTTTAAAGAGAAATTCCATAACTGTGCTTAGAAAAAACCATTTGTTATAAAGTTGTTTATTCAAGAATAGCTTTTAATTTTTGTGTTTTGCCTCCAATGTAGGCAAAAGATGAAATTATTATTCAATCCCAATACTCAGTAGCTGATCTTATTTTTCTAAAGATTTTGTACAAGTCTGCTTATGAAGTCCATGTCAAAAATTTGTCTGCAACTATACGGTTATTATTTTGTTAACCAAAAATTAAAATTATTTAATTCAAATTGAAATAGAAACGAATAAAATAGAGTCGTACACAGCCTTTCGAGGAATAAAGATCAAAGACTGATCAACGGGATATAATTTATAAGCGAAATGAATTAAAACTTTTATCCATGACAAAAGCAGAAACACTAGAATCTAAACAATTATTGTTAAATAAATAATTGTAGACCACTGACTTACAATGAACAATGAGTATATTTCTCTCCTTTCTATAAATCGCTTGGACGGTATAAATCACCATATTCTATGTTTGATTCGAATACAACTTTTTTTTAATTTATTGAACAAATTTAAAAAGATTCCTACGTACATATTTTTTAGATGGTCGAATTCTATTCAAATAAGTCAGGCTGTGAATAATGAAGGCACAGAATCGTTTCGGGGAAAAATATGTTCTTTTTCAAGGGATGCAATTTTTTTACTAGTTTATGTGTGTTAGAACTTTGAAAGATTTTGACGTAGTTTGTAACCAATTTGTTGAATTTTTTAAAAAGTATTACAGTATGTAAACTAATATTTATATTTAATTTTTTTTAATCTTGGTTCAGGTAGATCTTTTCGTTTACTTTAAAAATATTCTGAGAGTTAAAAAAAATTTAACTGAAAAATGGCGGTAATTTTTCTGAAAATCTTCAAACTCAATTTTTTTGCACAGGCTATCGTTTTGTTTTGTCTTGATTTTTTTATTCTGAGTTGGTACTAATATGGTGCATGGGTTAGACAATAGCGCACCCACAGATAAACCGAGGAAAGAATGCTGGAAACCCTAAATCGAAAAGATATAAAAAAACAGTAGAAATACAAGAACTTGTATGAGGAAATGTATGGACGTAAAGGACGCTAAGGAGGCATGCCAGGGCAGGAAAGTGCATCGAAAAATAGCTTATAAAGAATGCATGATGAAGAGCGTCAGTGGAAAAAGAGACGTCTAATACGAAAGACCTTGGATAATAATGGGCCCGCGTGGAGAGCTTATATGGTTACTTTGTGAAGCTCTTCGCCTGGAGTGCTTGCTAGAGAGATTGATCAGCTACCTGGGTCGGAGCAATATTGCGGAACGAACGTGTTATTTAAGGATGTACACTACTTACAATCAATCTCAACAGTTTCCTATCTGTAAAATGATTTATAAAATAGACCAGAAAAGATCTATTATTACTTTCTGTATTTCTTGATGGAAGCTTCTAAGCACACTTCAGAAAAAATAATTCAGGTTAAAATTGTTTATTTACTAGTAGTTATTTAAAGGTTTGGTTTTTTTTCTTCTTTAGGGAAAATTTATAATTTTTATTTAATCCTGATGATCAAGGCTTTATTTTATTGTTCAAAGTGTTCTCTAAATTTCTATTTGGGTTGATTTTATTTTAAAAAATTAATTGAGAAGTCATACAGTTACTATTGTTATAAACAATCCTAGTTTAAATTTTAATTAACATTACCCAAATATAAGAGAATTGTAGAGAATGCTTCAAAGAATAATATGAGGCCTTGCTCATTGGGAATGAATCAGAATTGTAACCTTTCCCTAAGGAGAAAGCAAAAACTAAATCTCTAAATAACTACTGTTAAATGAACAATTTTAACCTGTGTTTATTTTAAAACACTTCGAAGATTGCGTCAAGATTTCTGGAAATCAATAATAGATATATTTTTTTATAAATCATTTTAAGGATTTGCGACTTTTGAGATTGATTGTATCTGTATTCACGCTGAAATGCTTAAATACGGTGGCGAGTACATACCACATAGACTGTGCGAACTAATAAATCTACGCATCGAAGTAGGAGAAGTCCCAGGTGATTGGAAAAAGCGATTATCGTGCCAATATACAAAAGAAGGGGAGATAAAAGCGACTGCAATAATTACAGAGGGATCAGCTTATTATGTACCGTAAGTAAAATATACTCAAAGATACTCATTCGTAGGGTAATGAAAATAACAGAAGAAAATATTTGGGAAGTCCAAAGTGGATTAATGCCAGGAAGGTCATGTACAGATCAAATATTCAGCTTGAGGCAAATCACAGAAAAGAGTTTGAGAGTGGGCAAACAATTTTTCTGTACATTTGTTGACCTAGAAAAAGCTTTCGACACGGTAGATAGAAGCAAACTTTGGGAAGTCCTGAAA
>JAAAKG020192657.1:0-23469 GCA_010014905.2 Druon quercuslanigerum
CACAAAATACATGAATTTTCAAGCAAGAAGATTAATTTTTTACTTAAAATGACAAATTTTTAACAAAATACAGGAATTTTTAAGTAAGAACCCCAAATTTTTACCGAGAATGTAATAGTTAAATTTTCAAGTAAAATCAAGAATATTTAACCACAAAACTGAATTTTTAACAAAGTAGTTCAAATTTCAGCAAAATTTGAATTTTGAACTAAGAAATATACTTTTTTAACAAAAATTGGAATATTGAAATTTTTAGTTAAAAAATTAATTGTCAATTAAAAAGAAAACAAATTTTAACAATATATTTTTTATAAAAATTGTTGAATTTTTATCTTTTATTTGTTAATTTTTTCAGTAGTTTGAATTTCAGAAAGATTTTAATTGTGAACTAAGATAGATACATTTTTAACAGAAAATGAAATAGTTGAATTTTCAGTTAGAAAACTTAATCTGCAGTTTAGAAAACAACAAATATTAACAATATAGTTATATTTTTTATAAAAATTTTGCATTTTCAACGACGAATAGAAGTTTTTGATTGAAAAAGACGAATTTTTAACAAAATAAATGCATTTTGAACTAAATAAATTAAAATTTTTAATCAAAAATTGAATAGTTAAAGTTCCAGTTAAGTAAATTATTTTTAAACAAAAAAACTATTTAATAACTTTTTTAATTACCTACTTGAAATCATAAAATGACCGGGAAAACCCGGGAGATGATAGTGAATTTATTTTTTGACCAGGAATTTTACAAATTTAAAAAAAAATCTGTTTAAGTTTGATTTGAACAGTTTTTACAAATAATTTGTTGAATTTGCTTCAATTGTGATATCGTTCCGTTTACAATGCGTAATTCGGAAATCTTTCATTAAAAAATGCCTCTTTTAAGATCTAAAATATTGAAAATAAGAAGCGTTTGAAATTGACAATTTTGGATAAAAATTTTTTTGGTCGATCAACCGAGAATATAAATTATAATGATTCTCAAAATTGAACTGTACATTCAAGATTAACAGGTGAATAATAATAAAATTTATCTTACACAAGAATATTCGGCATCAGTTGACAATTTAAGACTAAAAATTTATAAACTATTCTCTATTTCAAAATAACTTAAAAATAATACATTTATACTTATTATTTAATGAATATTAATTTATTTTCATTAATTATTTATTTTGTTATTCTTAATCAATTATTATATTCAAATTTATTAAATTTTAGATATTGTTTTAGTCGAAAATTTGAGAATTAGAAATTTTTTAATTGGGAAAAAGATGAATTGCTTAATATTTGGAAATATTTTAATATATATTCAAAAACAATAATTAGAAAAAAAATATTGAAAACTAATCAAACAAAAAAATAAACTTCAAACAATACAATTTTAATTGTTCCATTTGAAAAATTTTAATTTCTAAGTGAAATTCCTGAAATTTGTAATGTAAGTAAATGTTGAACATCTATCATTCCTAGAAAAAATTCGAGTAAGTTGAACAGATATTTCGAAATTCTAAAAAAATTTCAAAATTAATGTAAAATTTGAAATTACCGATAAAGTCCTACTACTTATACTGAAATTTCGGTGCAAACATTCCAGGAGGCCTAATTAAAAAAAAATAGATTTTTACAGATGAAGAATTAAAAATTTAGAAGTATTGTAAGAAGGCTTTAAAAGAATAACAAAAAAACATTTTCTTAACATTCCTAGGAAAATTGAAAATGTTTTTTTTATTTTGAAAAATTAATTTCAAGAGGGTATTTAAAAATATTTTCAAAATTGTAATGAATGAATCTGGAATAATTTAAGAAAATATTTTTAATTTTGAATGATTTTTAAAAATCTTGAGAAAGATGTTAGGAAAAATTCAAATAATTAAAAAAAAATTCAAAAATAATTGAAAATAATCTAAAACAAAATTTAGATTTTTCAAGATTTCGAAATAAAATTTGGACTTTTTTCAAAGTATTTTAGACTATTTGAAATAAGAATAATTTAATTTTTAATTAAAGAAGTGTTCAGTTTATAAAAAAATGTAATTGCTCGAGTTTTAACTTTTTTAGATTAAAATTGCTTAAAATTATTTGTACCTCAGTTTTCATTACTTCAAATTAAATATTTTTTACCTTTATAATTTAAATTATTTAATTTCATTGGCCGTGAAAAATGCTTGTAAACCGAGAAAAAACCGGGCATTTTTCTTGTTGATTAAAACTGCCAGTCTGTAATTACTTGGATTAGTTAAATTACTCCGGATTGAAAGTTCAGTTAACCGAGTGATCCAGCATATTACCATAGTTGTTTTCCCCCCGTTTAGCCATTGAGAATTTTAAAATCTTGACAGGTTCATAAAACGGCAATTATTTTCTGCCAGAAACTTTTAATTTGGAAGCTAATTTTAAATAGATCATCCGATCAGTGGTTCGTTACCATCCATCAGTATTCTAAATAATTCTAGCTTTTCTATAGCCTCACAAATCCCGTCAAATTCTTCTTTTAGAAAACATTTGGGGCAGTTTTCAAGAAGAAGGTCAGTTCATCGCGAAATACAACGAACCCAAAGATATCGACAAGACGACACCCTACTCCTACAATCAGATTCAGGTCGACTTGACAACCACCTTCACGATCCTCATCGGAATATTCTTTCCCTCAGTGACAGGTAAATCCCCTTCAATCTTGTCCAATCGCTCTAAAGAAAATCCGCAAACTCTCTTCAACTCCCCTTCTAGGAATCATGGCCGGCTCCAACAGATCTGGTGATCTAGCAGACGCCCAGAAATCAATCCCCATCGGAACGATCTGCGCCATCCTGACAACGTCGACCGTCTACCTCTCCTGCGTCCTCCTCTTCGCCGGAACAGTCGACAACCTCCTCCTCCGGGACAAATTCGGACAAAGTATCGGCGGAAAACTCGTCGTCGCGAACATCGCCTGGCCAAACGAATGGGTCATCCTGATCGGCTCCTTCCTCTCAACTCTGGGCGCTGGTCTCCAGTCCTTAACCGGAGCGCCAAGACTCCTCCAAGCCATCGCCAGGGACGGAATCATTCCCTTCCTAGGTCCCTTCGCCAAAAGTTCGAGTCGCGGCGAACCCACAAGAGCCCTCGTCGTCACAATCTTGATCTGCCAATGTGGAATCCTTCTGGGAAACGTGGATCTCCTCGCCCCACTGCTCTCCATGTTCTTCCTGATGTGCTACGGATTCGTCAACCTCGCCTGTGCTCTCCAGACTCTCCTGAGGACTCCCAACTGGCGACCAAGATTCAAGTTCTACCACTGGAGCTTGTCCTTCCTCGGCCTATCGCTCTGCATTGCGATCATGTTCATGACGAGTTGGTACTACGCTCTTCTCGCTATGGGAATGGCAGGCCTCATCTACAAGTACATCGAGTACCGTGGAGCGGAGAAGGAATGGGGAGATGGTATCCGAGGTCTTGCTCTATCAGCGGCGCGGTATTCCCTCCTGAGACTGGAGGAGGGCCAGCCTCACACCAAAAACTGGAGACCGCAGATCCTCATCCTGGCCAAGCTGACTGATGATCTAGTTCCGAAATATCGGAAGCTTCTGGCATTCGCGAGTCAGCTGAAGGCTGGAAAGGGCTTGACGATTTGTGTCAGTTGTATTGGGGGTGATTACGCGCGGAATTCTGGTGAAGCTTTGGCAGCGAAGCAGAGTTTGAGGAGGTCGATGGAGGAGGAGAAGGTGAAGGGATTCGTGGATGTTTTGGTGTCGAGAAATACGGTTGATGGTTTGAGTGCTTTGGTGCAGACAACTGGATTAGGAGGAATGAAGCCTAATACTGTTATTCTTGGATGGCCCTATGGATGGAGGCAATCGGAGAATGAGAGAACTTGGAGAGTCTTTCTCCAGACGGTGAGGAATGTTACGGCTTCGAGGATGGCGCTCTTGGTGCCGAAAGGTATCAACTTCTTCCCGGATTCGACAGAGAAGGTGGTGGGGAATATTGATGTCTGGTGGATTGTTCATGACGGAGGGTTGCTGATGCTGTTGCCCTTCTTGCTGAAGCAACATCGCACCTGGAAGAATTGCAAGATGAGGATTTTCACGGTCGCCCAGATGGAGGACAACTCGATCCAGATGAAGAAGGATTTGAAGAAGTTCTTGTATGATCTCAGGATTGAGGCAGAGGTTGAAGTTGTAGAAATGGTGAGTTATGAAATAGGAGAAGTTTATTATTTTCTAGGGTAAAGTTATTATTTTCTCAATAGAAATTAGTATATTAAGATGCAGGAGAAAGTAGTAGTTTCTTAATATAAATGATTAGTTGATCACGTGAAACTAGTAGTTTTTCAGGTAAAATAAGTATTTTCTCACTAAAAAATAAGTGAGTAGTTTCTCAGAAAATATTAGCAAGTTATGAAGAAAGACAATTTTGTTATTCTAACCACAGATATTAGTTAGCTAAAAAGCAGGAGAAAGTAGTATTGTCTCAGATAAAATTGTTAGTTCTTCAGTACTAACAGTATAAAAATAAAATAAAAAGAAAGAAGAAAATTTGGTAGTTTTTTTAGGAGAAACTAGTAATTTAAGAAACAGGATAAAAAAGTAGATTCTCAGTAGAAATTTGTATTTTATCAGGAAAAAATAGTAAGTTAAGAAGCAGAACAAATTATTAGTTTTTTAACAGAAATTATAGTTTCTCACATCAAACTAATAGTTTTTCAGGTGAAATTATTATTTTGTCACTCAAATTTAGTAACTTAAAAAGCAGGAGAAATTAGTAGTTTTTCAACTGAAATTAGTAGTAGTTTCTCCGAAAATAATACTAATTTAAGAAGCAAGAAAATTTGGTAGTCTTCCAAAAGAGAAATTAGGAACCTAAAAAGCAGGAGAAAGAAGTAGTTGCTTAGATGAAATCATTAGTTCGTCAGTAGAAATAGTATTAATATAAAAGTTTAAAATATCAAGAAAATTGTGTAGTTTTTCAAGGAAAATTAGTAATTTAAAAAGCAGGAGAAAATACTATTTTTTAACGGGGGAAATTAGTATTTTTTCAGTAGATAATTATACGTTAAGAGGAGGAAAAAGCAGTAGTTTCTCAGTAAAAATGAGTAGTTTCTCACGTGAAACTAGTAGTTTTTCAGGAAAATAAGTATTTTCTCACTAAAAAATAAGTCATATAAAAATCAGGATAAAGTGATAGTTCCTCACGTGAAATTAGTCATTTCTAAGAAAAAATAAGTTAGTTAAAAAGCAGGAAAAGTAGGAGTTTATTATTAAAAAAGTAGTTTCTTCGTAGAAATGATTAGTTTATCAGGGGAAATTGGTAGTTTCTCAGAAAATATTAGAAGAAAGAAGTAGTTTCCCAGATGAAATTATAATTTCGTCAGCAGAAATAGTATAAAAAAAAAGTTTAAAAAAGGCAAAAAAATTTGGTAGTTTTTCAGGAGTATTTAGTAATTTAAGAAGCAGGATAAAATAGTAGTTTATCAAGAGAAATTGGTATTTTCTCTGTGAAAATGATTAATTAGTTAAAAAGCAGGAGAAATTAGTAACTTAAGACGCAAGAGAGAATAGTTTTTTCTCAACAAAAAAAAGATTAAATCAGGAAGCAGGAGAAAACAGTAATTTTTCAGGAGAAATTAGTATTTTCTCACTAAAAATATGTAATTTAAAAATCAAGAAAAAGTAGTAGTTTCTCACGTAAAATTAGTAATTTCTAAGACAAAATAAGTAATGTAAAAAGCAGGAAAAAGTAGTTGTTTCTCATTAAAAAAGTCGTTTCTTCATAGAACTGATTAGTCTATCAGGGGAAATGAGTAGTTTCTCAGAAAATATTAGTAAGTTATGAATAAAGATAATTTTATTATTCTATCAAGAGAAATTAGTTAGCTAAGAAGCAGGAGAAAGTAGTATTTTCTCAGATAAAATTAGTAGATTGTCAGTAAAAATAGTAAAAAAATAAAATAAAAAGAAGCAAGAAAATTTAGTAGTTTTTCAGGTGAAAGCAGTCATTTAGAAAACAGGATAAAAAAGTAGATTCTTAGTAGAAATTTGTATTTTATCAGGAAGTATTAGGAAGTTAAAAATCAGGAAAAAGTGGTAGTTTCTCATTAAAAAAGTAGTTTCTTCATAGAAATGATTATTCTATCAGGGGAAATTAGTAGTTTCTCAGAAAATGATAGTAATTTACGAAGAAAGAAAATTTGGTTTCTTCCAAAAGATAAATAAGGTAGCTAAAAAGCAGGAAAAATGAAGTAGTTTCTCAGATGAAATTAGTAGTTCACCAGTAGAAATAGTATAAAAATAACATTTTAAATAGCAAGTAAATTTGGTAGTTTTTCAGGAGAAATCAGTCATTTACGAAGCAGGATAAAATATTCGCTTCTCATGAGAAATTTGTATTTTTTGTAGAAAATGTATTAGTTAGTTAAAAAGCAGGAGAAATTATTAACATAAGATGAAAAGAAAAGAAAATTATTAAATTAAGAAGCAGGAGAAAATAGTAGTTTTTCAGATGAAATTAGTATTTTCTCACTAAAAAAAAATAAACTAAAAATAAGGAGAAAGTAGTAGTTTCTCACGTGAAATTAGTCATTTCGATAACAAAATAATTAATTTTTAAAGCAGGAAAAAATAGTAGTTTTTTTAGCAAAAATTAGTAGTTTCAGGTGGAATTATTATTTTGTCACTAAATTTTAGTAACTTAAAAAGAAGGAGAAGTAAGTAGTTTTTCAACTGAAATTAGTAGTTTCTCGGAAATTATTAGTTAGTCAGTAGAAATAGTATAAAAATAAAATCAAAAAAAAGCAAGAAAACTGGATAGTTTTTCAGGAGAATTTAGTAATTTAAGAAGCAAGATAAAATAGTAGATTCTAAAGAGAAATTTGTATTTTCTCTGGAAAAATTATTACTAAGTTAAAAAGCAGGAGAAATTAGTAGTTTCTCAGAAAATAATAGTAATTTAAGATGCCAGAGAGAATAGCTGTTTCTAAAAAAAAATTATTAAATTAAGAAGCAGGAGAAAATAGTAGTTTCTCAGATGAAAGTAGTAGATTTTCAGTAAAATTAGTATAAACATAAAATGAAAAGAAGCAAGAAAATTTGGTAATTTTTTAAGAGAAATTAATAATTTTAAAAGCAGGATAAAGTATAAGTTTCTCAGTATAAATTTGTATTTTTGAAGAAATTAGTAGTTTCTCAGGTGAAAATAGTAATTTTCAGTAGTAGTTCGTAGTTTCTCAGGTGAAATTACAAATTTAAAAAAAAAAAAAAAACCTGTCAAAGTTTGATTTCAACAGTTTTTCAAATATTCAGTTAAATTGTCACCTTTCTCAATTATGATATCATTCAGTTTACAATGCGCAATTCGACAATCTTTTACTTAAAAATGTTCTATTTTGGGTTTTAATTTTTAAGCGTATATTTTTTATTTAAAGAATTTTAAATGCAGTTTTAAAGATTTTAAAATTAAAAATTAGTATTATTTAAAATCGACAATTTTTGATAAAAAAGCTTTTTAGTTGATCAAATTTTAATATAAATTATAATGATTTGAATGATAATGATAATGAATAATAATTGATTTTACAAGACGATTCGGAATCACTTCGAAATTTAAGAGTTTTCAGATTTTAACGTTAAAAATTAAAATGTTTCAATTTGAAAGTGTTAGTAGTTCAACAAATCTAAACGCCCGATTGAAACTGTACAAACTATTTTCAATTTTAAAAATAACTTGAAAATAACATATTCATAATTTAACACTTTTATTTTATTTAAAATATTGTTTTAGTCGAAAATTTTAAATTTTAAATGTTGATATTGTTTAATTAAGAAAAATAACAATTGCCAAATATTCAAAAATATTTTATTGTTTATGTAAAGTCAATAATTATAAATGAAATATTTGAAACTAAACAAAAAACGAAACTTTAAATGATACAATTGTAATTATTCTATTTGAAAAAAGTAAATGTACAAACAAAATTGTTCAATTTTTATGTACAATAAATATTGAACACCTTTAATTAGTAGAAAAAATTCTAGTAAATAGAAAATATATTTAGAAGATCTGAAAAGATTTAAAAATAATTTAAAATTTGAAATGATTTAAAATAATTTAAACGAAGTATCTACGTATACCGACAATATCCGGCTATTCATACCGCAGTTTTGGTGCAAACATTCCAGGATGGCCTAATTTAAAACAAAATATAGATTTTGCAGCTTTTTAAGAATTGTAAAAGGCTTCAAAATAATAAACATTTTTTCTGAAGATTTCCAAAATTGTGAAAAATGAATCTGGAAGATTTTAAGGAAATATTTTCAATTATGTGGTATTTAAAAATAATTAGGAAGAATTCGAATAATTTTAACAGATGTTTAGAAGTTCTAAAAACATTTTAAAATAATTTTAAATTTGAATAATATTTAAACAACATGCAGATGTTTAAAGCTTTAAAAATAAAATTTTGAAGCTTTTTAAAGATTCCTAAACTATTTAAAATGAAAGTAATTTAATTTGTAGTCTAGGGACTGTTTAGTTTATAAGAAAAATTCCATCGTTCGATTTTTTATATTTCTAGCTCAAAATTGCTGAAAATTTTTTCAGCTCAGTTTTTATTTCTTCAAATGGAAAAATTCGTGGCTTTAAATTCGAATTTTTTAATTTCATTGTCCGGGAATTTTTTTATGTGATTAAAACGACCGCCCTGAGTTAGCAGCTTCTCAGGAAAAATTAGTCAATTAAGAATCAAGAGAAATTAGTAGTTTCTGATATAAGATTATTAGTTTCTAAGAAAAAATCAGCAAGTTTAATAAGCAGCAGAAATTAGTAATTTCTCAGATTGAATAAATAATTGATCATTCGAAACTTATACTAAATTTCGTTTCTCATTCAGATGAATGCAGATATCTCAGCCTACACGTATGAGCGGACACTGATGATGGAGCAACGCAATCAGATGTTGAGGGAGCTGCAATTGAACAAAAAGGAATCGCTTGGCGTGGTGAGTATTATCGACCAGATTTTTATACCATTAATTGCCAATTACTATTCTAATACTAATTGCAAATTATAAAAACGTTGAGGAAAATGCGACAGAAATACTGATCGTGTAATATCTGTTTGTTGCGTGCTCGTCACGGATAAGGTGCAGACATTGGAGTTCAACGAGGTACCTGGCGAAGAAAGTTTACCTGTGGTTTGTCAAAAATCCCTCCTCCCCCTCCCACCCAAAAAAAATACCATTCCAAATTCAAGTCTATCCAATTCCATTTCGTTTTCTCCACTTTTACCGTTTTCATCTCATTCGTATCCATTTTGACGAACACTTGGCACTTACGCAACGAAACTTCCAAGAGCAGTACTGTTACACTCAATTCCCGATATAAGAAGCCCCGTTTTACGATATTTCTAGAACTGATTGGCCTCTGCTTGAGGGGCGCACTCTCAGCGCGTTAGTTGCATCAGGTTAAGGCATGCGTCCAAATTAGGTTTGAATTACCTCGATTCAGGGTCAAGGCCACTGCAAGCCGTGCTCGAAATCGGTCTTGTATCGGGACTTGAGTGTATTTGTTACACTAGAGGCGAAAGCCAAACAGTTTTTTAATCTTTTAATGGATTTTTGGAAGTGGTGCTAGTTTTCAGGACGGTACTAGCAACACACAAAACTAACGACGCCTCCAGACATTTTACGGCCTTTTTCAGGGTGGTCGCATGCCAGGGAAAATCTGGAAATCAGAGTAGAGCCAGGGATTTCAAAAAATGGAGACAAATTTAAAAATTACAATAAAAATTTAAATTAAATTGAAAAAATTGATTTTTTCCGTATTTAAACAAACTTTAAAGAATTTTCAATAGTTTTAAAAAGATTCAAGTGGATTTCAAAATAATAAAAATATTTCAGGAAATCTAAAAAAATCCCAGGAACATTACAAAGGATATTAAAGATTTTTTGTATTTAGAAAATTTTTAAAAAATTTAGAGAAATTATCAAGAGCTTTAAAAGTTTCAAAAGATTTCAAATAATTTGAAATATTTCAAGAAATTGTTAAAGATTTTGAGGAATTTTACATTGATTTCAGTAATTTGAAGGGATTTTAAAGGATTTAAAATATTTTTGGGTATTTTATAGTTTTCAAGATGCTTTCAAATGATTTCAAAAATTTTTATGTAATTATTAGGATTTAAAAGGTTATTTTGAAAAAATCCAATGAAGTTGGAATAGATTTTAACAATTTGAAAGATTTCTAGGTCTTTTTCAAAATTCCAAGGAGTTCGAAAAAGATTAAAAAGTGTAAAATGGATTTCAAAGAATTTGAAACATATCAGGGAATTTTAAAACTATTTTAAGGAATTTAAAGTTGATTTCAACAATTTAAAGATATTTAAAATTATTTTAAAAATTTTCGAGCATTTTTTAAAATTTCGAAGAATTCTCAAGATCTTAAAAATATTTTGAGGGAATTGTAAAAGGTTTGAAATATTTGCAGAAATTTTTCAATGTCCAAGGAAGTTTTTATTGATATTTGTAGAAATTCACAAGAATTTGAACGATTCCAATTTTTTCCTATTTTTAAAAATTTTTTCCTATTTTTTCCTATTTTTAATTTCTATTTTCTAGAGCTTTTAAAATGTTTAAAAGGATTACAAAATATTTGAAATAATCAACGGCATTTTAAAAGATTAAAAAAAAATTTAAGATATTTAAATAACTTGAAAAAATTTTTAATTATTTTACAGATTTTTTACTATTTAAAAAAATTCCTAAGTATTAAGTATTGTACAGAGATTTTAATAATTTGAAAGGGTTTCAAGTTATTTTAAAGATGATTGTGTATTTTCAAAATTCCAAAGATTTTTCAAAAGCTTAACAAGTTTCAAAGGGATTTCAAAAAATTTTGAAATATTTAAGGGAATTTTTAAAACATTTCATGGAATTTTTAATAAGTTTCAATAATTTAAAGGTATTTTTAATTATTTGAAAGATTTTCTAGTATTTTAAAATATTCCGAAGAACTTTCAAGATATTTAAACAGTTTCGGAGGAATTTCAAAAGATTTGAACTATTTTAAGAAATTTTTAAAATATCCAAGGAAGTTTAAAGGATTTTAATTATTTTTGGGATATTTCAAAAGATTCCTGGGAATTTAAAATAAATTCCAATCATTTGTAGAAATTCCTAAGGATTTAGAAAATTTCTTTTTTTTCTATTGATATTTTTACAAATTCCGAAAAATTTACAACAGCTTACAATATTTTCGAGAGAATTTCAAGAGATTTGAAATATTTTAGGGAGTTTCAAGAAATTGCCAGGAATTTTTGAATGTATTTTAATCATTTTCAGGGATTCCAAACGATATTAAAGATTTTTTCGTATTTTTTAAATTTTCGAAGAATTTTCAAGAGCTTTAAAAAGTTTCAAAAAATTTAAAAAGACTTGAAATATTTCATGGAATTTTCTAAGATTCCAACGAATTTTTATATAGATTTTAGTAATTTAAAGGGATTTTAAAGGATTGTAAATATTTTAGGGTTATTTCAAAAAATTCCAATGAGTTTGAAATAGAACTCAATAATTTTAAAGGATTTCAAATTATTTTAAAGATTTTTGTTTATTTTTCAAACTTCGTTTCAAAGGGGTTTCAAAGTTTTAACTTATTTTAACGATTTTAAGAAACCTAAAAATATTTCAATTATTGTATATTTATTTTAAAAATTCTAAGGAATATAAAATAAATTCTAATAATTTGAACAAGTTCCTCAGAATTTAAAAGGTTTCTTTTTTCTCTTTTACAAAATTCTAAATAATATTAAAGAGCTTAAAGTGGATTTGAAAGTGTTTAAAATATTTTAGGCAATAAAAAAAGCCCAAGAATTTTTGAATATCTTTCAATAATTTTCAGGGATTCCAAATGATATCAAAGATTTTTGTGGATTTGAAAATTTTCGAAGAATTTTCAAGAGTTTGAAAAAGTTGCAGGAAATTGCAAAAGATTTGAAATATATCAAGTGATTTTTAAATAATCCAAGTATTTTTAAATAGATTTAAGTAATTTGAAGGGATTTTCAAGGTTTTGAAATATTTTAGGGAATTTTAAAGATTCCTAAGAATTTTCAAGATCTTCAAAATGTTTTGAGAGAATTTAAAAAGATATTTAATATATTAAGAATTTTTCAGCTATTCCGGGAAGTTTGAAGGAATTCCCAAGAATTAAAAATAAATTCTATTTTATCTATTTTTCTTTTTGTTTTAAAAATATTTGAAATATTTGATGAAATTAAAACAATTCAAGGGAATTTCTCAAAAGTTTTTAATTATTTGAAGGGATTTTAAACGATTTGAAATATTTTAGGGTATTTAAAAAATTTCTAAGATATTTTCAATGTATTTAAAAGCTTCACGAACTTTTGAAGATTACAAAGGGTTTAATATTTTATGGTTATTCCGAAAGATTGTAATGAATTTTAAATACATTTCGATAATTTCAAAGGATTTCAAATTAATTTTAAGTATTTTTGGTATTTTTTTAAATTCCAAAGAATTTTCAAGAGTTCAAAAAGCTTCAAGTGGAATCAAAAGGATTTTAAATATTTCAGGGAATTTCATCGAACTTTAAAGATTTTTTGACATTTTTAAAAATTTTGAAGAATTTTAAAGAGTTTAAACAGTTTCAAGGGAATTTCAAAAGATATGAAGTCTTTTAGGAAATTTTAAAAGATTCCAAGGAATTTCAAATAGGTTTCAGTAATTCGAAAGTATTGCGAAGGACTTTAAAGACTTTTGGTGTATTTTATATACTTTTACGGAATTTTCAAGAGCTTTAAACAAAGTTCAAGTGATTTCAGAAGATTAAAAAAAAGTTAGGGTCTTTGAAAATATTCCAAGGAATTTCAAATTGATTTCAGTAATTTGAAATGATTTTAAAGATTTTCTAAGATTTTGGAACATTCAAAAAAATTTCCAGTAATTTGCAAGAACTCTAAAGAAAGTTCAAGGAATTTAAAAAGATTTCAAGGAATTTCAAATAGATTACAGTTATTTCAAAGGATTTGAAGAGATTTAAAATACTTTAGCGTATTAAAGTTTTCAAGACATTATCATCAGATTTAAAAATTAGAGAAAAATCCGGGAATTTCCAAAATCGAAGTTTTGCGGCCACCCTGTCTTTTGTTATTCATCTCATTGTCAAAAATTCCATTTTCTTAACTCGTGATAATTATTTTAAAAAAAATTGAAATAAAACACGAGATGAGAATAGGGAATTAAAAGTTTTTGATCCCAATCCTCTCTTCCGTTTCGGCTTATGTTAGTTGGCACATTCATTTCGCAGGCTTGAATAGATTTTTTCTTTGGTGGCCATAGCGCTTAAAAGCTAGCTTAGAGACCTACTTGCGGATGACGATTTTTCTAGAAGGAATAAATATTTATTTGAATTAATGCAATTTTTCTCCGTCTAGGTTCAAGCGATTGTTGACCATCACCACAATGTGGATGTGAAAACAGCTACCAAAGTGAGGTTCCAAGAACCAGGAGTGACGCAGCAAAATGGAATAGAGGAAGCTCAAGAGAAGCTTTTGCAGGAATCTGAAGTGAATAATAAGGGAGCTGACACGAATAAGTTAGCTGAATGTGCAGTGGAAGAAGGGCTAGCTAAGACTAATGAAAATACGGAAACGACACAGGAAGAGGCTAAACTTCTTGGAGGATCGCCTAAACAGGATAACAAAGAAAATGCTGAAAAAGAAGCTAAGGAGTGTCAGGAGAAGAAGGAGGAAGCATATAATGTGAAGGAGGCGCCTCAAATCACCCCGTAAGTAGTATAGCTGTGACAATACTGTGGCGCTTACCGACCGACGAAGGTTCTGTTCCATGCTGAGTTACCGACATTAGGTAATTACGTTCGGTCGATAAGTACTGCAGTACTTTCACAGCTATACTACTCGCGTAAGTCGAATAAATGAGATATTTTTATTTACATTTTTTCCCCTTGGAAATTAAAATATCACTAGAATAGTGCTTTAGAATTAGAGTTCTTAAATGCTCAAGAATTCACGTTGATCAAATGCATTTAAGAGAATTTAAAGCATTTATTGTTTAAGCAAATATAAATCATAATTGATGCATATATTTTTACAAAAACATTTTCTACCGTGAAATAAACGTATACTTTTTTAAGTTGGACAATTGAATTATGGTTAAAAATCGCAACTATTTCATTAAAAATTAATCTCTTTTGGTTCAGGATTCAAACTATTTGTTGGCAGTGGAACTACTTGTTAAAAATTCATTTATTTGGTTGATGATTTATAATTTTAGTTGACAACACTTTATCTTTATTATTTAAAATTAAAATTTGTGGGGGAATATCATATACTTTGTTGAAAATTCATATATTTTTTGGCAAAAAATTAATCTTTTTGGTTGAAATTCAGTTTTTTCTTATTTAGATTAAATTTTTTAACTTAAAATGTAACTTGCATTTTTTGTCGACAATTTATCTTTCTTTACAGAATTTCAATAATCTTAGTTGAAAATTATACTATTTTGTTAAAGAATTCACTTTTATTTAATTGAAAATTAAGGTTTATACTAAAAATTTAAATATTCCATTTTTAGTTGAAAATTTATCTGTTTTAGGTGAAAATTCAATTATTTGTTGAAAATCCTTCTTTTTTGTAGAAAAGTACTCTCATCTGTTGAAACTTCATCTTTTCGGTTAAAAATTAATTTCAGTGATTAAAAATTTATCTATTTTGTTCAAAATGCGTTTCTATTTTGGTTCAAAAATTTAAGTTTTTTATTTTAGTAGAAAACTTATCTTTTTTGTTGAAAATTCATGAATTTGATGAAAAATTATTTCTTTTTAGTTGAAGATTTATCATTTTAGTTCAAAATTCACTTTAAATATTCCATTTTTTGTGGAAAATTTACTTTTTTCGATAGAAATGTAATATTTTTTATTCAAAAATATTCTTTGTAGAAAATTTAACTATTCTATTTTTTGTTAAGAATTCATTTCTTTGGATGAAAAAAAATCTTCTGCTAAAAATTCGTTTTTTTATATAGAAAATTCATCTTTTGGGTTCAAAATTCCACTTTCCGTTAAAAAAATTCATTACTATAATTAAAATATAATATCTTTGACTAAATATTTGTTTCGTTTTATTTCAAACGTTTTTTTTTTGGTTTTGGTTCGTGCATTTGTCTTTTTTAGTTAAAAATGTATAGATTGGATTTAAAATGCCTTTTTTGGTATTTAATTCATCTTTTGGGTTTAAAAACTGAATTATTTTGTTAAGAATTAATTTTTATAAACTGATTGTATTAACTGAAAAATTAATTCTTCTATTTTTGGTTAAAAAATAATTTTTTCTGATGAAAAAAATCTATTTTCTAGACATTTTTTTTAACTATGAAAGATTAATTTTCAACCAAACTTAGAATACTTAAAATTTTAAGAAAGCAAATGTCTAACCAAACAAAAGTCTTGAAAATAGATTTTTTTGGCATCAGAAGAAATGATTTTTTAACCAAAAATAGAAGAGTTCAATTTTTAGTTAAAGTAATCAATTTTCAAACAATAAAAAGTGAATTCTTAACAAACTAATATAATTTTAAACTTAAAAGATGAATTTTCTGTTACAAAAGCTATAGTTTCAATCAAATATAAAAAATTTCAACTAAAAATGATAAATTTACAAACCAGAACTAGAATAGTTCAATTTTGCATATTAGAAAAGTAAATTTTAAATTAAAAAAAAAGAGTTTTCAGTCAAATGAATTTATTTGCAACTAAAAATATACATTTTCAATCAAAATTGGAATATAGTTAGAATTACAGGTTAAGCTAAAAAATATTTTTTTAACTAAAAAGAAACGATTTTTAAGTCAAAGAAATTAATTTGTAATTACAGTTATGAATTTTTAAAAAAGAAATTGTATTTTCGACACCTAAAAGATTAATTTTCTGTAAAAAAAAAAGAATTTTCTACTAAATATTTTTTTCAACCGAAGAAATGAATTCTTGACGAAAATAGAATAGTTAAATTTTCTACAAAAAAGAAAAGTTTTAACTAAAAAAGATTGCATTTCTGTAAAAAAAGTCAATTTTCTACGAAAAAAATTGAAGTGAATTTTCAACTAATATGCTAAATCTTCAACTAAACAAATTTAATTGTTAACCAAATACATGATTTTTTAACTAAAAAGATTAATTTTCTACCAAAACTAATGTACTTAAATTTCCAATCAGTAGAACAAATTTTCAACCAAAAAATAAACGAATTTTCAACGAAATAGTTAAATTTTCAAACAGAAGTTAATTTTGAACCAAAATTCTTTGAATCTGAAAAAACCAATTTTCAACCAAAATTAAAATAGTTCAAACGCTAAGAAAATGTTTAACCAAAAAAGTGAATTCTCAACAAAATACAATAATTAAATTTTCAGTTAAAATAATAAGTTTTGTATGCAAAAAATGAATTCTTCATAAAATATAAATTTACAAACCAACACTAGTATAGTTTAATTTGCAATTAGAAAAGTAAATTACAAAAAAAGTTTTCAGCAAAATTAATCCATTTTTAACTAAAAATATAAATTTTCATGCAAAAATGGAATAGTTACAGATTCAGCTAAAAAATTAAATTTTTAACTAAAAAGAAACGAATTTTTAGCCACAGAAATTAGTTTTTAATTACAGTGAAAAATTATCAACCAGAACTATGAATTTTGACCAAATAATGGAATTTTCAATCCAAAACATCAAAATATTTTCAACAAAATAGTTAAATTTTCAAACACAGAAGTTAGTTGTTAACCAAAAAGATGAAGTGTTAACTAAGGAGAGTATTCTTCTATAAAAAAGAAGTATTTTCAACAAATAGTTGAATTTTTACTTAAAACAGATAAATTTTCAACTAAAAATAGAATAATTAAATTTTCAGTAAAAAAGTTAGTTTTCAATAAAGTCAAAGTAAATTTCCAACAACTCAGTATATTTTTCAACGAAAAAGATTAAACTTTTATCAAAAAATATAAATTTTTGACAAAAGATAAAACAGTACTATTTTTATTTAAAAAAATTAAATCTGCATAAAAACTAAATAAAATGATTTAATTCTAAACCAAAAAGATGAATTTTATACAAAAAAAAGATACCTTGCCAATCTAATATATGGATTTTCAATTAATTTTGAGAAAGATAAATTTGCAAACCAAATATAGAATAGTTCAATTTTTTGTTAGAAAAGTAAATTTTAAACAAATCAAAAACAAGTTTTTAGCAAAATCAATTAATTTTTAACTGAATAGTGGAATTTGTAACCTAAAATTAATTTTCTATCAACAAGAGAGACGAATTTTAAATTAAAGTTTTTTTCAACGAAAGAAATCAATTCTTAATCAAAAATAGAATAGATCAATTTTCTATAATGCAGAACATTTTTTAACAATTATTATTTCAACTAAAATGACAAATCTTCAACTAAAAAAATGTTATTTTTAACCAAATAAAATATATTTTCAACAAAAAAGTCACGAATTTTCAACAAAATCATTAAATTTTCAACCACAGAAATGAATTTTTGATCGAGAAGATGAAGTTTCAACTGATGAGAGTACTCTCCTACTAAAAAAAGAAAGTATTTTCAACAAATATTTTAATTTTCATCTGAAACGAATAAATTTTCAGTAAAAAACCTAATTTTCAAAAAAAATTAAAGTAAATTTTCAATGAAATAGTATAATTTTCAACCAAGAAGATTAAATTTCTATAAAAATATATAAATTTTCGGAAAAAAATGGAACAATTACAGTTTCAGTTAAAAAAAATTAAATCTAAATAAATAAAAACTAATTTTCAACCAAAAAAATCAATTTTGAACCAATTATATGAATTTTCTACCAAAATAGACGATTTGTTTCATAACAAAGTATATGAATTTGAGACCAAATATTTGAATTTTTAAAGTAATTTTTATCCAAAATAGGAGTTAGTCACCAAGAAGCTTTAATATTCTCCCACAAAATTGAGATTTCTAGTAAAATACAGGAATTTTAAACCAAATATTTGAATTTTTAAATCAAAAAGTTAAATTTTTAACTTAAAAGTGAATTTTCAACTAAAATTATGAATCTTCAACCAACGATATGAATTCTTAACCAAGTAGTTAGTGGAATTTTTAGCCCAAAAGGTTAATTTTTTACCAAAAAACACTCATTTTAAAGAAAGTACATGAATTTTCATATAAAAAAGATAAATTTTTTATGAAAAAAATAATAGCTAAAATGTTAAAAAGAGAAATTTTTAGATAGGGAAACAAATTATTTTGAGTAAAATTAATGTATAGGCGCCATAATTAATAAGTTAATTTTAAACCAAAAAGTTTCATTTTCAATCAAAAAAGAAGAAATTTCGTACAAACAAATTTTTAGTGTTCTACCAAAAATACGAATTTTCAATAAAAAAATAATAATTTTTTAACGAATTAGTTTAACTTTGCAACGAAAAAGTTAATTTTCAATCACATAATTAAATATTCAATTAAAAATATTAATTTTCTACTAAACAGGATGAATTTTCAAGGAGCTTGTTACATTCTTAACAAGTTTCAACCAAAAAGTATTTTCATTTTAAATAAAAAAAAGCACTTAAATTCCACGGGAAAAGACGAATTCTCAACAAAAATAATAGAATGTTCTATTCAAAAAGACGAATCTTCAAAAAAAGTTATTTTTTAACCAAGTAGCTCAATTTTAAATCAAGAAAGTTAATTTTTAAATGAAAAAGGCAAATTTTTAATTTAAAAAAGTTAATTTTCAACCAAGTAGTTAAATTTTTAAATAAAAAGATGAATTTTCTACCAAACAAGACAAATTTGTAACAATATTTTTCACATTCTTAACCAATAAAATTATTTTTTTACAAAGTAATTCAACTTTCAACTATGAGTTAGATTTTCAACCAAAAACATATGAATTCTCGACGAAAAATATAATAGTTGATATTTGAAGCAAAAATATTTTTATTTTAAATAAAAAAAGTTCAATTTAAATAATAAAGACGAATTTTTAGCAGAAAAATCAGATTTTAACCAAATAGTTTAGTTTTCAGTATTAATTTAAAAAAAAGTAATTTTACTGTCAAAAATGCAGTTAGATTTTCAACCGAAAGATCTAAATATTAAAAAAATAATAATAATTGATTTGTTCAACCAAAAAATATTTTAATTTCAAATCAAAAACAATAAAATTTATTAAAAACATATGACTCCTAAACCACTAATATAATAGTTTATATCTTAACCAATAATGATAAAATATCTTTTAAAAAAACCTGAATTTTCAAGTAAGAACAATTTTTTATTTAAAGTAGAATAATATTTAAGCAAATTGTTGCGTTTTCAAGCTAAAGATGTGAATTATCTACCCGAAAATATAAATTTTGTACTAAAAAGACGAATTTTCGACCAAGAAAGATTTTTTGTTTAAGAGAAAAAATATATCAACTTAACTGTGCAATTTTCGAGTCAAAAATGTGAATTCTCTATAAAAAATTTGAATTTAATACCGAGAAAATTACATTTTATTCAAAAATTAATTTTTAGCTAAATATTTTAATTCTATGCCAAAATAATATAATTTTCAAACTCAACGAGACAAATTTAAAAAAAAAAATTAAATATATAAAGCTCAAAACTAATTTTCTACAAAAAAAGGTAAATTTTGAAGCAAATAATCAAATCTTTAACAAAAAACGATCGACTTTTAACCAAAAATGTAAGCTGACATTGCAGTTCAATTTTGCATCAAGTAGAAAAAATTGCAGTCAAGAAGATTAATTTTCTACCAAAAAATACGAATTTACAACTCAGTGATTGAATTTTCAGTCTAATAGTTGACTTTTAAACTAAAAACGATAATTTTTCAACCAAAAATGGAATAGTTCAATTTTCATATCAAAAAATTAATTTTCAAAAAAAAACTATTTTCAGCAAAATATGTAAATGTTAAATCAATAAAATTAAATTTTCATAAATTAAATAAAAATTTAATAGTTCAATGTTCAATTGAAAACGATTAATTTTCAGCTGAAAATAGATTAGTTCAATTTTCCGTGAAGTAAATTAATTTTCAAACAAAAACAAACAAAGTTTCTACAATAATAGTAAATTCTAAAAAAAAAACGCCAATTTCAGCCCAAAATGGATTAATTAGATTTTTAGTTTGAAAACTTGATTTTAACGGAAAACAACGTATTTTCAACGAAATATTTGAAAGATATTTGTGCAAACCGATTTCTGAAATTGTCGAATTTATTTTCTAATTAACATCAAAGTTAACATTTTACCAAACAGACGATATCATTTATTTACAACTATTCATATTTATCTAAATTTAAATGTTAAAAATATTTCGAGATTTTATTTTTCAACTTTTTTCGGGATTTACGAAAAGACAATTTTTGGGTTCTATTTTTGGAAAATCCAAAGTATTTATGGATGTTATGAACAAATTTAATAAACAAATGCATATCGTAGCAATTTTATAGCAGTAATTAATATCTGCGATTTTGTTATACCTGATGGAAATTATTATACGGTTTTTTTTAGAAATATCAGCTTCAAATTTTGATGTTATTTTTAAAATAGTTTGCAACAGAACGGAATATAAATCTTGCACAATTAAGCAACATTTTATTGTTTAGTTTTAAAAAACTCGAATTTCACAATTTCAAATTGGAACGGTTTCAATATTTTGTGTTAAAGCGTAAGGATCCAGCATTTCCCACGCGCCGCAAGGTGCGTGGGAAATGCACTGGTCCATTGATAATTAATTAATTTTTATATTTTCTAGTGACGAGGGAAATGTGAGGCGTATGCACACTGCTGTAAAATTAAACGAGGTCATCGTCAATAAGAGCCACGATGCCCAGTTGGTTATTCTGAATCTCCCAGGACCTCCCAGAGATACCAAAATGGAACGAGAATCTAACTGTATCCTTTTCAAATAATTTAGAGACAAACTAAACATTTTTCACTTTTAGCAGGGTGTCTACCTTAACGGAAAAGCAGAAAAACTGGGAAATGTCTGGAAATTGTATTCATCAGGGAAAAATCGGGAATTTAATGTTTTGTTACAAAATTTCTCTTTTCGGTTAAAAATTAATTTTTGTTTGAAAATTAACTTTTTTTGTTAAATAATTTTACTTCTAAGTTAAAAATTCGTGTATTTTGTTGTAAATTTGTCTTTTTTGTTAGAAAATTCTTTTTTTGTTAATTTTCATCATTTAAGTAAAAAAATTGATTTCCTTTGTTTAAGTTTTTTCTTTTTTAGTTAAAAAAGCGTATATTTTGTTGAAAATTTGTCTTTTGTTAAAAAATTTATCTTTTGGGTTAAAAATTCTTTTTTTATTTTAATTTCCATCATTTAAGTAAAAATGTATTTCTTTAGTTGAAACGTATTCTTTTTTAGTTCAAAATTCATGTTTTCGTTGACAATTTGTATTTTTGTTTAGAAAATTCCTTTTTTGAGATAAAAATTTAACTGATTGGTTAAACATAATTTTGTTTGTTTGTTACAAATTCATCTTTTATTTGAAAAATTCATTTTTTGGGTGAAAATTTTTCCTTTTTCAGTTAAAAATTAATGTATTGCTTAAAAATTTGTATTCTTTATTAGAAAATTTCTCTTTTTGGTTGAAAATTAATTTTTTGTTTTATTTTAATTTCCATCATTTAAGTCAAAAATGTTTTCTTTACTTAAAAAATTATTCTTTTTTATTTAAATATTTCTGTATTTCTTGAAAATTTGCCTCCTTTATGTTCCTGTATGTTAAAAACTCATTTTTTATTTTGAAAATTCATCATTTAAGTAAAAAGTGAGTTTTTTTGTTTGAAATTTTTTATTTTTCAGTGAAACATTCGTGTATTTCTTAAAAATTTATTTTCTTTATTAGAAAATTCTTTTTCTAGGTTAAAAAATCATCATTTAAGTTAAAAATTCATTTCTTTGGTTCAAAATTGTTCTTTAATAGTAAAAAATCCAGGTACTTCTTGAACATTGTTCTTTTTTATTAGAAAATTTCTTTCATAGCTTAAAAGTTAGCCCATTTAGTCGAAAATGCATTGTTTCTTGTTGAAAATTCAGCATTTAATTTAAAAATTATTTTTTCGGCTAAATTTTTTTTTTTCGTTTATTGAAAATGTTGGGAAATGACCAGGAATGACAAAGCAATCAGATAGACACCCTATTGCCTATTCTAATTTGTCTTCTTATTAGAAAATTCCTCTTATCTTTTTAAAATTAACCCCTTTATTTAAAAATTAATTTTTCTTGTTGCAAATGCAGCATTTAAGTAAAAAATCAAATCCTTTGTTTAAACTTTTTCCTTTTTTAGTAAAAAATGCATTTATTTTCTTGAAAATGTCTCTTCTTATGAGATAATTCGTCTTTGTTAGACTTTTTTTAGTTGAAAATTCGTGTATTTTGATGAAATTTGTTCTTTTTTGTTAAGAATTCATTTATTTCTTGATAATTTTTCTTCTTTATTAGAAAGTTTCTCTTATCGCTTAAAAATTAACCCATTTAGTTAAAAATTCGTTTTGTGTTGTTGGAAATTCAGCATTTAAATCAAAAATCATCAACTATTTGGTTGAATATATTTTTTGCTTGTTAAAATTATCATTAATTCATTTCTTTGGTTGAATATTTGTCTTTTTTAGTAAAAATTCACGTATTTCTTGAAAATGTGTCTTCTTTATTAGGAAATGGCTTTTATCGATTGAAAATTAACCCACTTAGTTAGAATTTTGATTTTTGTTGTTGAAAATTCAGCATTTAAGTAAAAAATCAACAACTATTTGGTGGAATTTTTTTCGCTTGTTAAAATTCATCATTAATTTATTTCTTTGGTTGAATATTTTTCTTTTTATTTAAAAATTACCGTATTTCTTAAAAATTAGTATTTTTTATTAGAAAGTTCCCCTTAGGATCGATAATTAATTTTTGATTTGAAAATTCATCACTTAAGTAAAAAATTAATTTATTTGGTTCAAATTTGTTCCTTTTTAGTTAAAAATGCATTTATTTGGTTGAATAATGCTCGTTATGAGAAAATTCATATTTATGAGTTAAAAATACATTTTTTATTCAAAAACTCATCATTTAAGTAAAAAATTAAGTTTTTTGCGTTAATTTTTCCTTTTTTTAGTTAAAAATTAATGTATTTCTTAAAAATTGATCTTCCTCATTAAAAAAGGCTTCTTTTGGGTTGAAAATTCATTATTCAAGTTAGAAATTATATTCTTTGGTTCAAAATTGTTCTTCATTAGTAAAGAAAACCATGTATTTCATGAAAATTTGCCTTCTTTGTTAGGAAATTCCTCTTATCTTTTTAAAATTAACCGATTTAGTTAAAAATTAATTTATTTGGTTCAAATTTGTTCCTTTTTAGTTAAAAATGCATTTATTTGGTTGAATAATGCTCGTTAT
>JAAAKG020192668.1:0-24456 GCA_010014905.2 Druon quercuslanigerum
AATATCCTTATCCCCTTTACAATTTCACAATCCCTCAAACAAACTCTTTCAACCAAACCCTTCTGTACACTCCTCCAGTTCACTCACCTCAAATTTCACCACAATTATCGAAACTCTCAGCAACCACAATTCTCGCTACTTTACACTTTCATACCGGAAACGGAAGTCACCTGAAAAACATAACCTCCAAATCGACGGATATAAGAAATTAAGAATCATGCGAAACATTAAAATCGCCAATTTTTTTAATTTCCATCAAATTCGGAACGAGATATAAATAGAAGTCCGCCGAAGTTTTGCGATCGGCAATCGTGCATATTCGTCCTTTCGGATTCAGAAGAGGAGAAGTTGGTTGCGCGCGCTATTACATTCATGTGCTACCACCTCTACGCTACCGCTCTACAAGAGCTTTCATTATGTTGCGAAGGTAACTCGTTTCAAATATGGGATCACTGAATTGGCTTTGCGTCTGAAAGGAACAGTAGCACATAGCAAAATAATCTAGGTAATTACATGCTGCCATAATGAATACATTCTATAATAATAACAAAAACAGTATATCATAAGTAAATTCTTAAACAGTAAAACAATGGTTTTAACAACAAAGAATGATCGATTGGCCTATTTTCCATAGCAGACCACAACACTTTTTTACATGCCCTTCTGTAAATGTGCTGACTTTTCTCCATGTACTTGTCACAAGGACAAGAAGGTTGATGTACTCGAGCTCCAGTTTCTTCTTGATCAGAGAGATCCAAGAATTGATCGCATCAAGTCATTTGATTTACCTGTGACAGAAAAACTTTATTAAAGGGGCTGAATGTACATGTAGAGTACATTTAAGACTTGATATGTTTCTGGACAGTCGTTTTCAGATAATAGCGAATACATCGAAAAGGACTAGGCAGGTTTTGAGGACGAAGTCGGGAACAGTTCAGCTAATTATGAGGTATTCAGTGTATTCACCAAACCTATAGATATCTTTAAAAGCTAAAATTATATCTGCTGAGCAATCCAGCAGCGTAACATTTGATTGTTGATAAGAGGAAATAAGGCGTAAGAAACTTAAAGTGGCTCGGAATTTAAAGCAACGTTCTACAGTATATGATCCAATTAAAAGCCTATACTTTGATGATAGAAAGGATAAAACTGAAAATCACGCAGACATCGTAAGACAAGATTCACAGTAAAACGGACTCTTATGCTGGTCACTAAAGCAGCCTCCCGACTGTATGGCAGTAACGCTAGGGATGGCATCATAAGTTTAAATTTACATTCTAGGCAAGCTCTGCCAAAATTGCAATCAAAATCCCAATTTGTGAAAACACCCTTTTTATTTTACTGAATTTGCCCCCATTTCCGGGCCCAGAGGATTATCTCCCCCCCTCCCCTCCAAGGTGCGTATAACTGACATTTCGAGGCTTGAATTTTAGTGGAAATACCGATACTTTAAGGAAAACATTCTCATAGAAAATATTGCCTGTTTGGAACAAACTGTATAACTTTAATGTCCATATGGGCGGGCCACTTTTGCCGGGTATTACATTTCGCTTCGAAGAAAGTGAAAAAAGGAGCAACCGTATTAATCACTTCGTGCACCAAATATTTTATTGTTATGGAAGAAATCACGTTTACCTTATCCCTATCCTTTTGCTTTCTTACCATTTTCTGAAAAGTCTGACGAGTACATAAACAACTTGATTCGTGTGAATAAGACATTCTTCAGCTGAAACTGTTCTCAGGTGTTACAATAGGACACGTTTCTTCCCAACTTCTGAATACTCGATTTGGTGCAAGACAAATGAGACGCTCCATGGTCCCGATGGCAATGAATACGTGATAGCTTGTTGTGATCACACTGATTTCTGCAACCGCGACCTAAGGCCTTCGTTTACTAAGTTATTGGCAGAGCGCACTCCTCGTGGTACGCACCAAAGATGCAATTTTTCGTTAAATTTTTTTTTAACACAAAGACTGTTTTTAAATGAAACATTAAATTATTTTTAAAAATAAAATAACTAAATTGTATCCTAATGAAATAATAAAATCATCTTGGCTCGGATAGTTTCGTGATTGTCTGATATTTCAATACTGCAGCTTCGGTAGCCGCGCTGACGCTGTTTCGATTCTTCAAGCAAGAAGCGAGGTTGGACGCCCTGTCAAAAAGTCTCGCTTCTATACCTTAGTATACCACCTCAAAGAAAACCTAAAGTATAGAAAACCTCTAGAAGTTTCTAATGATCCTGATAGTTGTTGTGATTATAAGCCCTGAATTTAAAATATAACGGATGTTAAATTTCTCTCAGATGCGCATGTCCAATGTTTCGTTTATTTTTTCAGAATAAGCGTTTTTCTTCTCTTCAAAAATGACACAAAATTAATATGTTTCTTTATAAGTACCGTGTGTGATTGTCATATATCTCGAAAATAACCTACAGCAGTCAGATAATTTTGGTGATAAAACATTAGTAGGTCTTTTAAACAAGTTTTTAATAGCATTTCGGATAAACGCAGTGCATTTAAATTTGGTTCTATACATTTTCTGGTCGCCAGAACTTGGAAACCCGAATGATTATCGGTAAAAGTGACCGGTTCTGTGTACATTTCATTTTCCTTGGCCGTTATACAAAATCTGTCAATTCGTTAAACTAGTTAGTTTTTCGTTACAGTGTTACACGCGTGAGGCTACTACCAAATATATTCCTTACTGTTGAAAAAAGCTTCGATCTCTATTAATTCACAAAATTTATAATGGGATATATTTGAAGCACTGAGAATGACCACTAAGTATAGCCCACTTACAGTAGACCTTTAAATCATGTTCTTTTTCATTGTTATTGAGGGCCATCTCCAAGTGGGCTTTACCTAGTTGTCATTCTCATTGCCTGATTTAAATTTGGGACTCCAAAAGTAGCATTTCGAGAAAGTCGCATATAAACTTGGCGAGTACTATAAACATACGTGTCATATTTTTTCATTAAATGCCCAAACAATTTGTATTGTCTCCGGAAAGTAAAATATCCAAAATAGCAGTTTACTGTAAAATTGATGCTGGAGAATGATTTTCAAGTATTTTAAATTATTTTTATATTTTTTAATCAATTAGTATTTGTTAAATAATGATGCTTGCCTGATAAATTAAATATTATTGGGGGGGGGGATATATTCCTTAAACAATTTCTTAGAAGATTTTGTTTCGAGATTTTCCGAAAACTGAGCTTTTCCGGTTTAGAAAAATATATTTAATTTATTTCTTAGACTCACGGTTTCTTGCTGAAATCAGCATATAGTGTATAGTACAAGGTAGAAATTATCGACATTAAGTTTTCATTTTCTTTTAGGTTTCCCCTATTCAACAGTACACATTCCTATAAAAATACTTGCTTTAAATATTATTTATTATTTCCAATCCACTTTCTAAAAAACTGCCATGCAATGTTCAACCCTTCTTTGTACCATTGCCAAACATAAGCCATTTCGATGTTTTTTCCCTACTCGTTACGTATCTGGAAAGGAAAATTTTCCGCCAAAGCTGGAAAGTTTCCTTAGTTTTAAAAGTTATCTGTGTGTGTTTGTGTAACTGTAGTTTGCAATATTTCCATGTTAAAATATCGAAAGCTCAAGGAAGAAATTAAAATGCATAGCTCTGATCCGAAATGTTATAAAATAAGAAGCAAAGCGAGTGAGGGTTTAATGTCCTAAGAAGAACTTAAATTCTAGTAGGAGAGGAGATAAAAAACTGGACGTTTTTGGCACATCTTAACAATAGCACCCATATTTTTTAAGAACGCGTATTTGAACTTCAATACAACTAAAACGTTATTATATTTGTTTATTACCTCAAGTAGATAAAAATTATTACTTGGTGATTATTATATCAATATAATATTTATTTGCACTCTTGTTTAAGTAAGAATGCTTGGAAAATAATAATCTAGTAATTTTATAACAAAATACGTGGTTCGTATGAGAATAATTTAGACGTACCTAGAACCGTTATTACTTAAAATCTTCAATTTAGCGTTTGTAAAAGACTCTAAAGTTTTAAAGAATATTCAGCGCCTGAAATCCTTTTAATTTCTGTCGAACAAGTGTATGAATTCAGTTTTCTGTGCACACTTTGTTTCCGGTATACTCCGCGATCAATTTCCTTCTCATCTGAAGTGATCGATATATAATTTTCTGCAGCCATGAAATATGAAACAGACTATTCTAGCATTGATAATGATGTAAATTTGATCTTGAGAGAAACTAATCTTTTTGAGAACATGAGAATTTCGGTTTGAACTAAGGGTTAAGACGATTTTCAAAAATGATTAAAAATCGTATTAATATATTAGGAGTGACATGAAAAATGATGAGCATATTTTATTTGATAAGTGCAGGTTCAAGGTTAAGCTGGTAATTTAATTAGGTGTGATTAAAAAAATGGCACTTCAGTTAAATAGCGTTTATTGTATCTTTGCTTAGCAAAGAGACATTTGCAATTTTTCGTGGCTGGCTGGTAACCACAACCCGTAAGGATAGTGTCAAAAAGCGATGGTATCACTTGTCTAGCAGCCGTAGAACCACTGACATATATAATACGCGTTTCTACGCCATTAAATGGTTTCAAGACAAAGGCCAATAACCTGTCCGAACACGCTGTATAAGATCTTTGCAGCTACCCTAAGCGACATGACTTTTCGAAGAATGGGGCCTGTGTGGAGAGAGATTTACGAACAAAGCGAATCAAAAATAGGTGTAGCAGGCTGCCAAAAGAGCCTGTTCATTGAGAGGTGCATCAGCAAATACGCAGCACTTCACCAGTGATGCTATCTCAGGCACTATCTTATTTTAAAATTAGCGTGTGACAACGAACAGCGCCACCTTCCAGAAGGGCGTATTTCAAAGTGACACGATCTTCTCTTCTGCATCTGTCTTCGACTTTAAGTATGAGTCGAGGATAAGGGCCAGATGTTGGAGTCTAGAAGTAGACTTCTTGCATCAGAAGTTCATGCTATCATCTGTTACTGGAGCGGAGAAGTTCTTCATGCCCTTCGGTGCTTTTTCGCTTCGTTGGCAGTAGTTGATGGACATTCCTCCTCAGATTTTACGAGGTTGTCGCAGAGCTCATAGAAATCAATGGTATTCTCAGTGCTTGCCGTCAATTTTAGTTAAACCTTTTAAACCTCTCTATAAAAAGTTTCAATCTCCTTGGGGTTTGATGAAATTTTTGACAGAAACAGGGAGATCTCTGAAGAGGCCCGATGGGTCGGCGAGAAACTCTTCATTTTCCCTGATTCATCTCTCTCTGATATGTATTCTACTCCTTGCGTCAGATAACACCCGACTTTAATCAACAATGTGCTTTATAAATTGCCAGCAACTTTAACTGGTTCAGTGTATGGCATTAGATTCTCAGTTCGTGGGCGAACTTCCGGACCCTCTGCGTAAACGCCTTACCAGATGCTATGTAGTCCATCACACACTGAACATGGGACGTATTGTGCCTTCACCAGTCAATATTCGTGCTCAGTGGATGCAAGTGTCTTTTGATACTTTGATCTATCGTTCAGTTGAGCTTTCGGTTTGAATCAGCCAAGGCTCTCCCCGCATCATACACTAAACAATTGTTGGCCCACAGGTTGGACTCTTCTAGGATATCTTCACGAAGGGAGGCGTCCATTTTAGTCAGAACTTGAGGCTTAGGTCGAACCTGGCTGTGAATGTTCCTCCTTGGTGTGACGGCTTTCTGCGATTGGTCTTAATGTCGCTTCCTCCTCTTCGTCTTTGGCCTGGTCATGCAGAGATTGGTGAAGATCTCTGCTTTTATGCCCAGCTCGCAAGATATAGTCAGGTTGATTTCGCAAAGAGTTTTGCGAAACGTTTTAAAGCTGTTTCTAGCACCAGAGAGCATGCATACGTGCCATTATGCCGCCGCGAAGAGGGAAAATGCTTGAATCGTAGCAGTTCAGCAAGTCGTCCTTGAGTCGATCGGTTCACAAAATAGAGTAAGCGCGTCGCTTGTTTTCAACGGGTATCTATTTAACGTTCAACATTGACAATTCTTGCCCCATTCAAGCTGCGTGGCTTAGCTGGAGAAGCCAGATGAAATTGATAATTGCTGAACCTATGGAAAAATAAACGTTATCAAAATCAGTTCACAAATCAACGCTATATGGAAAATTATTTTATATTGAAGTGCGAGTTATGAAATCTATCACATTATTTGCTGCATTGCCCGTGATCGTGAAAGTAGTAGACTTTGTCTTTTTCCGAAAAATAAAATTTTAATTATTATATTTTTATCACGGGTGTGAATAGTTTTATCAAAGTTCTACGAAGGGATTAACGTACCTGAACAGTTTTTTCCCTTTAATTTCTAATGAAACTCGATAAGAGTAATGTCGGGATAGCGGATTTTATTCATTTATAAAGCAATCCTAAAGAGCTAGATGAATAAAAAAACAATTATTTCGGCCACCTCGATTCTTGAAAATGTAGGTTATCTGTTATATTTATTTTTTTATCATTTAAGTAAAAAGAAGCAGTCTTTGTGTTACACTTACTTAACTTTTTATAATATGAATTATTTTAAATATGTCTTGCAGTTTTCTAATGGTGCTTTTGTGAAGCGTCTGGGCTCACTATTTGTTTCCCCATCTCACTCACGATTTATATGTTTTCATCATTTCAGAACATTTTATTGCAACTACAAGGAAACGTATTCCAGCTGACGAGAAAGAATTCGTTTATCGATAAAAAATAGCAGTGGTTATTTATAAAACAAATAGTCAAAAAAATGAGGTGTCTTTCACTGATAGGTTAATAAAATGAAGATATTTACGTAAAAAATATAACAAAGATCTACATAATTTAGCACTTGATATTATAAATATCAAGGGAACCTAATAGATTGCTTATGTTTTTTTATCCCTCTCTGTATGGTACAACTGTACCATTCATCGGTCGAAATTAAAGATCCTCAAGTGAGATTTGAGACAAATTTCCATGCTCGAATCAGAATCGAGAGTTTGCATCAGTCTTGGGGTTAGTAGACGAAGCGCACTCACCATTGTTCCCTCATTTAGCCCCTTTAGGAGTTACGGTCAAAATTAGTCGACAACACACGTGTGGATATATGAAGTCAAATAGCGTGGGTGTAGACTTGTAGAAAAACGGATTTTTTTAATTCGTATTTACAAAAGTAAAAGAAATTAGTTTCAATTAATTTTAATCAAACATAATTATTTATAAATTTTTCCTATCACTTTCCACATTTTTCTGTTTTTTGCCCTAAATTTTAGACCAAAATGTTTGATCAAACTTTGAAAATGGCGTGCATTAATGATTAAAAAAACATATGTTCATCACCCATGTACCATTATAAATATAATACAAGATGTTCTCGTCAGCAAAAGTACATTACAATTATGTCGAGTTTGTTGGACAATATCTTTTTTGGGGACGCAGTGATGTATCTGATTCCATCGCCTATTACTAAGATTATGTAGATATCAGAGAAACTCTGATGTACAGTGCAACATTATATTTGTTTCTAAACGGTACATTTAATAGTTTACTAATCCAAAAATAGTTTTGTTCGGTACGATGTTTTTATTCATTAATTCTTCTCAGCAGTACAAAACAAAATTAGTACAAAAAGTGCTACATTTTTCTGTAAAGAAAATGCCAATATACCAGCGAAGGCGTGCTGCCCTGCAATGAACATTAGGGTGTGAGCATGAAGCCGTAGTGTGTCTGACGATGAGTTATTAAAACTAATAAAAGGTTATCGTAAAGAATTAAGCACGAAACACGCCTCACTATATTTTTGCCTATTTTTAATTTCAAAAAATCACGTCAGTTCAAAAAAAAGAATTTTTTCTCAAAGATAGAAAACTTTGAGGTTATGTGAAAACCAGAGATTACACGATGAAATGATCGTGAAGTTCGTGATCAGCGGGTCAAAATCCAAAGTAAATGATTGGTTTTTGAGTTATAAAATATTTAAGCTAGGCCAATCAGGATCGCGCTATAATAGACGTTTGTGCGTGAGCAGGAGCGCAAGGCAGTGTTATCGACACACACGAATATTCATACGGTACTCCTGATTGGTCCAGCTTTAATATTTTATAGCTTAAAAACTAAAACTTCAACTGATTTTTGGAAAAGGGATTTTAGATTTTTTTATTTTCATACAGCCATATGAGTTCGAACAGTTGAGCCTGGGACACGCTCTATATGTAAGTTTGTTTTCAGATTATTCCGAATTCTTTATTAAACACTTCTATGAATGCCCAGAACATTTCTCTGACATATTTAATCTACGTCAGTGGATAATAAGTCTTGGCTGCCATCAGCTTTTAAAACTGTATATATATTTATATGTGTGTACGCGCGCGCGTGTGTGTGTGTGTCGCGAAGGAATAGTTAGAAGTTGTATCACCCTATGTGTTTAGGAGGTGGAACCACGAACATCCAATAATTCGTTAAAGTTTTCCATGAATGGATACCCAGGGCCAGTTGCGCGCACATGCGCAATGTGCCAATGCCAGTGCGCATGTGCGCGGAACTGGCCCTGGTTATCCATTCGTGGCGAAACTTAACGAATTGCTAGACGTTCGTGGTTCCACTCCCGACTTTCAGGGATACTACTCCTTACTATTCCTTCGTGATATGCATAAGGCATTCCTTTTAAGAATTTAGGTAAAATATATGTTGATGTTTGCAATATAAGTATTTTTTTACGAAAAAAACTAGAAATGTATCACTAAAACGCAGCCTCAAAAAAAAATGTTGGAACTTTTTAAAACATTTTTTTACCCCTACTTTTCATTTTAAAAATTTCAAATTTTTTGTTTCTATAAGAAATTTCTCGCACAGAAACATTGAGAGAGTATAACCATTTCTGAGGTACCGTAAAGAGCATTTAGTAATTTAATGAAGAATATCATAAAATTCCGACTTCATTTTTGTACGTGACAGCTACTATACTGGATCGGGTATTACGAGTCATAAGACACCACACTCGGCATTAAAAACTGCATGATTTGATCTTCCACTTTTGAACGACTCTTTTAAACAATTTTGGACCAGGGGGGAGGATGATTACCTTTAAAAAGAATGCCTCACACGCACACACGCACACACACACACACACACACACACACACACAGAGGATCGTCGTATTGATTCCGTCACAGACTGTAGCCACCTATCCGAGATAATGGATTGGTGTGTCGATGATCCGGTGCTAGGCAAATCGCATCACATATCACTTCGAAGTGTCCTCGCTAGGCGGAGGGTTAGTTTGTTCTAGGTAATCAGCTGATTAGGACTTTCGATGTTTATAGATCGAGCTGCAAGTTAGTGGAGTGAGTCGAAGTCGAAGCATGCCTACCGATAGAAACATTTTTCTTGCTCAATTGCGCATGCCCAGCGGTATAAATTGTTTCTCCCTCACCGAAATGCGCATGCTCAACGTTAGAAAGTATTTTTCTTGCTCGGAGTGCGCATGCGCGGTGATAGTATTAGCAGGGCCCGTGGAACGCAAGTTATCTGTGTTTCTCGCTCCTTATGAAGTATGAATTTAAAGGAATTAGATTAAGCGAGAAACAAGCATTTGGAACAAAATGACGGTTTTCCATACGCTTATGTCTCGTTTACTCTAGTTGCTTTACATTCACGATCCTTAGGGAGCGAGAAGGATGCATAACCTACGTTCCATTGGCCCTGATAATTAATTTTCTTGAAGAAAAGGCTCCCTTTGGACGCAGAATACAGCCGTCGGAAAGCGTACTTTCGGGGCATGTGGTGCAATCAATTATTTTTCCTAAATATCATGCAAAAAGGATAATAAAGTTATACTCAGATATACCTATATGTTTATGTTAGTTTCCGTGGGGAACGCAGGTCTCTGGAAAATGTATAATTATACTTTTAATAATTGCATTATTATCTTCATGTTATTCTTAAGGATAGAAAGTATGATTTTTCATTACAAATTTTGTAACATACTGGAATTATTTATTGAAAAAATTTTATTTTTGACCGAACTTTTTTCTTATTGTTTATAGCTAAATTTTTATAAGTAGAGGATTTTACGGAATGGAAACTTATATATTTTTGATGATTTTAGGCAATACAGTGAATGTAAAAAAAATGTTTTTAATTAAATAATTTTTGCATGTTTTCTATTTTTCATGAAGAATAATCTTTTCTGTCTTCAATGATAGCATCAATAATAATTGCAATTCTTGAAAGTATAATTAAATACATTTTTCTAAAGACCTGCTTTCCTGCATGACAAATATAGTAAAAGCTTAGATTATCTAAATAAGGTTGGAACGTTTTCAAGTTTTTATTGAAAGAACAATGTATCTTCATGGAAATGTGCTTGTTTGTCCAGTCTCTAACATTTTATGTGTGTTTTTACTTCAATAATTATTTAACAGCACCTACTTTATTATACAGAGATCTAGGAAATGTCATATCGATCAGGTAAGGCAATACAATTTTTGATGTCGACGTTTAATTCGACGGCGCAAAATCCTAGTGCAGAACGATTTATTTCTTGTATCTTGAAAACAGCAAAACTACAATTGAGAGATTTGCGTAAATAAATTATGATTTTCTTCATTCATTTTAAGGAAGGATACAGGAATAAAGGTTTACTGCAATTATGTCTTTCGAGTTTTCGCACATTGATTTATCGAAAGTTTATCCAAATGTACAAAATAGAATGCGAGGAATTCACATTGAAGGATGCAGTGGTATGGTAAATAATGCCTTGAATTATGAAATGAAGTGTTGAACTTCCTTATCCCTGACAATCCTACCATCGTCCTCCATTCATTGCATGGTCACGTCTGCCATTGAAGGCATTAGCTTAACTGTACTTGAATTTGAGTAATTTTTTACATATTTAATTGCTTCTAGGCTTGTTTCGATGTATTGAAATAACCCAGGGAACACTATGAATATTGTTATTTTATATTCAAGTGTAAATTTGTTGTTAATTACAGATAGTAAAGAATTTTAATTTTTAACATCCATAGACAAACTGGTTTATATCAATAAGTTTAATCACATATAAATAATTTGTAACCAGCTTGCTAATTAGTTGCTTGAATGACGCTATTGGCTTTCGCATTGGTTTGTTTATTTTTTGGCGCATAAATTGCACTTTAGTATTTTTATTGTTTTATAAATTTGACGAAAAATATAATATCATTCCTATTGCCCAAGTGTTGCCAAATGGAAGTAGGACAACTTGGGAGACCTGGCAAACGGCTTTGACCATAGCATTACCTATCTGTGTAATTTGCGTGATTGCAATGGTGGTCTATCACGTTCACATGGCAAGGAAACGACCAGCTAGACATTTTCCAGATGATTCAATGGAAGCTCCGGATAGACCAATTCTCGGAGGTGTAACTATCAGGGATATGTTAGAAATGACAACAAGTGGAAGTGGTTCTGGTATGTCAAGTTCAAGTTTGATTTTTTCTTATGGTTTAATACTACTACAGAACACGGTGAGCCTTAACCAACTTTAAACTAAAAGTACGTTACAAGAAGTTGTTGGCGAAATATTATTCTTACATACCTGTAGTATGTGCATAATTTGAGAAAAAAGTGAACTAATCGTGGGAGAGCTTTTTTCAAAATTCCAAATTTTGGTTATTGAAAAAAAGTGAATAAAAAATTTTATTAAGGAACTGTTAAAAATAAAACATAGAGCCAGAAAATTCTAAGAAAATGCTTGTAAAAATATGACTATTGAATCAACAAAGAGTTATATATTCCTTTAGTGTAAAAGGTTATTAAAAATAATGTAACTATTTTTTTTGTGTGCAGAATTTTCTTCTCGGCTCGTGTTCGGATATTTCTGATATGCAATTAAAATTATCGTGGGAACGCTTTAAAAAAAACATTTTTATTCTTATTGTTTCATTTCTGGATTTGTTGAGGTTGAGTAAAAAAATATAATGAAATGAGGTTCGAAAACGAGAACTGAATAATCTACAGAGGTTTTTGTATATTTCAAAAAACCCTTTTATCGCAGTAAAAGTTGCTGAAACATTTTGTTAATCACCGGTTCATCTCAGGTTATAAGTAAGTGATGCTCTAATGATTTTTAAAGTAAAAACTTACAATTTTGGAAAAACTAATTTGTCCTAGAAATTTCTTTTTAAGTACATTAATAGGAGCATAAAAAAATAACCAATAAATATCATCTAACTTTGTAAGGATCTTTCGGATAAAATTGGTTGAGGCTCGTCGGGCGGATATTGCAACGAATCATGCAAATGTGAGGCCTGTCAGGGAACGTTTTCCGTAGGACAAAAGTTAAGAATGGAAGTGTTGTGAATATTTTTGTAATATTGATGTCTGGAGTTAGATAGTTGAATGCTGAGAGTTGTTAACTGGTTTGCTTGAAAAAAAATGAAAATCGGAAAAATTGGCTGATTTACAGTTTTGGTAATAATTCACAGTACTCAAATATTTTTCCTTGGAACAAAGTTTGTCAAAAAGGTTGAAAGTAGGAAAAGGTGTTTTTTATGAACAAATATAAGAACTTCATTTATTTTCATCCTACAATATCGCGGTTCTACTGCAGATGCAATTTGTAAGTGAGAGAGCTTAAATCTTAAGAAAATGTAGATGAATAATTCAAGTAATTGCATTTAAAATGTCCGAATTTTAATTTCTGAATTAATTGTTTGCAATTGCGGTGAATTTAAGGACAATATGCGCTCATTGAGTGACGGCGAAGAAGGTTAAGCTGCTCGCGCGCATATGGCGCTTGCGCTTAAATTTAATTAGCGTCGTGAAACAAGATGGAATGGCAGAAAACCCGTTAATTGTGTGAATGAATGAATTCTTCGTTCTAGCAATGCGTTTCTAGGATTTTTCAAGGGAATCTTATATTTGAATAAACCACAGAAACGAGTGTTAAAAATAAAGAAAACTGTTCAGTGTTTTAAAACTACATAAATGCTTTGACAAATTTTTCTAATTAAAAGTGTCAGTTGTTCAGGACTATGAATAAATTTCTTATTCAACCCATTCTCATTCGCGAGATTAAGAACCTACTCCATAATGTTCGAAAATAATTTTAAATACTTCTTATTAATTTAAATCTGTGCTTTTTATGAAAGCTGAGTAGGATTTTTGACCCGTTTTCACTTGGGAGATAATCCAAAAAGAAATTCTCGATTGTAGAATGCAATAAAATCAAATGAAAACGATTCAATAATTTATAGGCATGGATTTATGAAGTCTAGGATAATCAGATTTAATACCAGAATGAGCTCAAATATCCATAAAAATTTTAATTTGACTAAGTTTATAAAAAGTAAAGACAAATAAATAAAAAAAAACAAGTTCTAGACAGTCAGAATCAAATTAGGCAGTGTTAGACGTTTCAAAATTAAATATAGCAATTTTTTTAACATAAAAAAAACCGTCGTTGGGTTTATTTTAAAGTTTAAGAGGAAACTTTAAGTTAACTTTTAAGAACAGAAATTCTCCTTTCACTTTTGTACTCGTCTTATTTTTGTAATGAGAAAACGCTTAAAATTTCAATTGTAGTTAAAGTCTCTAATAAAATCTTTCATTTCAGATTTAGTTCTCTATCAGGAGTAGTGCCAAGGCATACATTCGCTAACAATTTCCTTAACAAAGAAAATTAAATCCGTCGAAAAATAGAACAGTTATAGATATATTTCTATAACTACGATTTAGCGGCACAATTGCATTAATAAATAATTACCGAATCTTAATAAAGAATCAAGGTTTACAAAGAAATAATTAAGAAAAATTTCAGAAAATCAATCAAATCCACGCTGCCACCAAAGTTTAACGCGATCAAATAAATCGCATAAGGGTTCATTATGAAGCTTGAACACCAAACTAAAAAAATCAGTGTGCTTCTGGTAATAAACAAACGGTAAAAAGATACTTAAATGCAAATGATGAAAAACTTATTTTGCAGTATTAAATTTATGAAAGATTTATGAAAGCGATCGTAAATACATCTTAATAAGCTTTCCAAATACAAAATAGCGAACTTAAGATCGCTTTATTAAATTTGCCACAGCCGATTAGTAATTGACAAACTTGAAAATGTACATGAATAATCTTTGAAGGGAGTCAGGTATGTGTATAACAATTATATTGATCCCACTATAGATACAAACAATATGATAAAGATGTGATTGCAGATACAGATAAATAAAGAAACATGCAGACACTGAACCAATTAGATATTGAAAAAGACAGGTATAAGTACACATTGGTGAAGCTGGACATAGATTCTAACAAATATACCCATATTTACATAGCAATAAAGACATAGGCATATGGAAGCACAGATGGATAAATATACGAACTAATACTTATAAAAACAGACACAGAAAAAAAATATACAGACATATACGGTTGCAGAGAACCAAGAGCCTTTGTAGTTGCATAAGAAGGAGGCGAGGTGAACCCCGACTTGGCGTGTCCCCAAGTGGCGGATAGGGGAAATCTCAAGGTTTACTTATAAGCGTTGGGAAAACACCATAAGCTCTTGCAGACCAAACACGACAAACGAGAAATATTTTCTCATTTACAGATCCTGTAAAATCTAGGGTTTTTAAGTTAGAAGCCCATCATTTTAATAGATTTGATTATTTTCATAAAATTTTGGAATTCACGTTCGCCAACTTAACTTTTGTAAAGGTACATACGGATTTTTATAGTATTATGTTTGAGGTTTGAAAATACCTTTTAGCATATTTAAATTACGTTCAATTTTGAAGACAGCATTAATTTCGTTTATTTTCTGAACTTCTTCGGTTTATGCCCGCCTTATTAATGCTGCCATTTTCTTTTTTTTGAAGGCGCACACTGCTCTTTGTAGTTTAGTGTTAAAGCTTCAAAATGAGCCTTTATGCAATTATATGATCGCGTTAAACTTTGGCGGCAGCGTAGATTTGCTTGATTTTTTGAAATTTTTCATTTCATGGCCGCTATATTGTTTCCGCCATCTTGATTTTTGATAAGCTGCATACGGCTTTTTGTTGTTTGGTGTTCAAGCTTCAAATTAAGCCCATAAGAGTTTTATTTGATTGAGTTAAAATTTCGTGGCAGTAGTGAGTTCACTGATTTTCTGAAATTTTTTGGTTTATGGCCGCCATATTTATTTTTGATAAGGTGCATATGGCTTTTTGTTGTTTGGACTTAACGCTTGAAAATGAGCCCGTAAGCATTTTATTTGGTCACGTTAAATTCTGGCCGCAGCAGTGATCCGGTTGACGTGGATCGACCCATATATTTTTCACCGCCAAGGTTTGACAGGTCGCGCGCGGATGCGGATCCGCCATCACACACTAAACAAGTCGAAGCTGCTGATCCTCAGGCAGCATATGGTTGACAGTTTTCGGGTACTATATGACGCTAAGAGAAGTCTAGAGCGGAGAGATAGGTGGGTTAGAGAAAACCAACACTTTCTGTCTGACCCATCCCGAATCTTCAAAGACCTTCGAGCTACTGCCTACTATCCGAACAAACCAGTGCAGGTCGCAGCATTTTTGAGAGAAGTCTACGAAGTTTTACATTCACTAGAAGAATACTCAACAAACATAAATAGTTTAAAGAAGTTGTGCAATACCCTCATAAAACCTGAGGAAGAATGCCCGCCCATCACTTCCGACGAGATGAAAGAAGTATCAAGATGCATGAAGAACTATTCCGCTCCGGGACCAGATCAATTCCGGAGTTGTTGGTGAAAGGGCGCACAGTATTTCTGCCAAAGATGAGCAACTTAGCTGGATCGAAGAATTACAGGCCAATCACTTTGTCTGAACAGAGTGTATAAGATCTTCACAGCTATCCTAAATGATAGGATTTTTTAGACAATCGGACCTGTCGGACAAGAAATGTACGAACGGCGCGGCTCAAAGAAAGGTGTAGCAGGATGTCAGGAGAACCTGCTCATTGATAGATGTGTCTGAAAAGGCATAGCATTCTATCAGCGTGGTCTCTTGATGGCCTGGTTTGAATATCGTAATAGCGTGGGGGGGGGGGGTGTCCACAAAGTATTTTTTCCGAAAATTTTCGCGGCCCACACGTTTTTCGATGCCTTATGTTCAAATACCATTGAATACCAAGTTTAGTTCAAAAATAATAATATTTAGGGCACGTCCCAGATTTTTAAATTATTGAAATGTACCTTTAGTTAGCTACCTACCTCCAATCATCGTGTATGTTCAGTCTAAATAATGAAGTTTACTCAGCACACAGATTTTTTAATAAAAAAACGTCCAAAAAACAATAAAGTCCTAATTTTAAACTAAATTCATGCAGAATAGAGGGGCCATAATCAACGGACAAAGAAGGAAATAATATATGGCAGAGTGTGGTTTCACGTGGACTCCTGCCTACGCTCTAGTTCCACGGACTGTTGATTTTTGCCCAATCCAAATCGGAAGTTAAGCATTAGGCATATTCACTTCAGCCACTGGCTAACTTCATTTCGTTAACTGCTGAGGGGAAAACAAGGGACTAAATGCATAGGATTCGGTCCATGTTTACCCTATTTTGCTAATATCTTCGAAACAAGTAATTTGTTCTATACAACTATATTTGAAAAATTATTTTATATTTTTTAAATACTATTAAATGAAATAATAAAATGATAATAATTATTATTATTGCTTACAATTATATTACAGAAATAAAGTTTTTTTCCATGTATTTGGTCCATTGTTTTCCCTCAGCCTTCTCAGCAGTGAAGCTAGCTGATAGTTGAAGTGAAAATACCTAATATGATGTATAAGCGATTGTTAATTTTTAATTTTCTTGACATATCTCGAAATCGTAGAGTCAAATTCAAAAAAAATTCTTACCACTTATCCCACCGCAAAGTCATGTTTGCTTTTTAAAGCCGGCATCAGTTGACGGGAGCGTCATTTTCCCAAGATGGCTTTGTGGCGGGTTGCTTCACCAGCTGCACTGCCTGAAGTCTCCGTTACTGTCTTCACGAAATGCTTTACGGCCTGTGAATGACAGGGTAGATCACTGAGAACTAGTTGGGAAATGCCTGTAACGGCTAATGGCTGCAGGTTGCCAAATTTGCAGTGAGAGGTGACTCGGTGATGTTCACTCCCTTTTTCCCCATCCACGAAATCACCTCTATGTATTCTTTGGCAAAAAATTAAATTTTGGACACGATTAAGCGACGGAACGCCAGACCCTTTTCCTTGCGTGCAAATTTTTTGTTTGTTTTAGAGTCTCAATACGCAATGGGGCTGTAAAAATCATCCTTCAGGCACGCAAGGAAAAGGGTCTGGAGTTGCGTTACTTCGTCATGCTCAAAATTCAATTTGCTGCGAAAGAATACATAAGATGATTTCCTGGAGGGGAAAAAAGGGACTGAACATCACCGAGTCGTCTCTCACTGCACATCTGCCGGAAGAAGGCCTGCAGCAATCAGCCGCTACAGGGACATCACCACTATTTCTCAGTGACCTGTTCTTCCAGTCACAGGCCGTAGAGCGCCTCGTGAAGGCAGTAACGGAGGTTTCAGGGAGTGTGGTTGGTGAAGCAACCTGCCACAAAGCCATCTTGGGAAAATTGCGATCCCGTCAACTGATGCCGGTTTTAAAAAGTAACAGTCCGCGGAACTAGACCCCTGGCAAGACTCCACTTGGAAACACACTGCCAGATATCATTTCCTTTTTTCTTTACTTTGCATATGGCGACTATTTCCTGCCTAATTTATTTTAAAGTTTTGACTTAATTCGTTTTTGGACGTTTTTTTGCCAAACAAGCTGTATACTGAATACACTTCATTATTTCTATACCCATTCTGCCTGCAAATAGAACATATACGGTGATAGGAGATATGTACTATAGCTAACTTACGGTACATATCAATAATTGAAAAATCTGAGACTTGCTCTAAATATTAATAGTTTCGAACCAAACTTGATATTCCATCATTTTGGAACGAGAGGCATCGGAAAACGTGTGGGCCCCCAACATTTTTGAAAAAACACTTTCTCTCCCCCTCCTAATATCACATCTGGAAAACTTCGTGTGGAAATTAATAGCGTCATGAGCCCATTCTGAAGGGTACGTTTGCGGCAAATGTGGAAAGCAGAAGCAGGGTGGACACATGTCAGGGAAGTCAGGGAAATGTCATGGAAATAAAGTAGCTGTCAGGGAAAATAGAAATTGTTATGTTTTTTATAATATTTTGGAAGAACTTCCTTATTAAATATAAACATTTTTTCATTGTACATTGTTTAAAAATAGAATTCGATTCTTAGTTTTTTATTTGTAGTTATTTATTTGCTGACAGTGTGGATACATGTCCTTTAGTTAATTAATCAGGTCAGATAACTCAACGGCGCCACTAACGAAAAACAAAATGTCATATAATGCATATTTTTTTGCTTCTTTTCACGCAAAATTTTTTTTTTTTGCTCTATTAGTTTTTGAGAACACAGGGCGGCACTAGCTTGCCGTCCTCTTAGCGGCGCCCTCTACAAAAATCGTTAAATTTAAAAAAAGGTTAGATTTTTCTCATATTTTTTTGATTTTTAATGTGCTATGAATCGCTTTTGTAAAATCAACCCTTATTTTAAAAAATTACCCCCTGTAATGAAAAAAGTATTAAAAATAATAACTAAGCTAGAATTTTGGGCTATTTTTTTGCTTTCCAATTTGATATGAAACACGTTTGTAAAATCAACCCTTATTTTAAAAAGCCACCCCCTGTGCTAAAAAAATATACTTTGAAAAAAGGAACTATCTCAATGGAAAATACTTATAAAATATTAAAACGGTATTTTTAAAGCATAACTGAGGAGTAAATTTATTCGCCACCCCTAATCATTACAAAAATAACCCCCGTAATGTTTAAGTTATAATTGCAACTATTGAAGATTTTTTGAGAGCACACTTTTTCTAAAATAATTTTTTCAAATAGTTATTAAAACTACTTTTAACGATAATTTTAAATAATTTTAAAACCATAAAAAACACTCGTGTGACTGGGGATGCTGGGGATCTACATGTATGTTGTAAAATACATTTTGGCTTTTATCTCTGTAATAACCTATGAGAATCATTTACCCAAATCACATTCAGAAAAAAATGCATCCCGTTCTGTACATAATTGTCGCATAATACCATTCAAATTAAGAACAACTTTACTATCCGGGCATTTTTTTGAAGTTGTAAAACCTAATCACTTATAGCATTGAGTCGATCAAAAAATGAAGTGCTCGATCTACCACCAATCAAATACAGTTCAATTTCGCGAAAAGGGTGTTTTTTGGGGATGCTATAATTCCATACCTTAGAGCATTGGGTCTGTCAAAAAACCAGGTGGCTGATCTACCTGGATAAGTTCGAAATTTGAGGAGTGTCGATAGTAGTAGAGTCGAAAACATTCTCAAAGGTTTTCTCATGAAATTTACCCATGTTTTACGTTAGGGGTGATTTCCTGGGGTAGTTGGAACATGAATCCTTACCATGTTAAACCACTGTAAAAATCAGGAAACCGAACTACCTTAATAAAATTGAATTTTTGCAAGTTCGAATCTTGAATATTTATTAGCAAAAACACCACGACCCTGAGTTTCAAGAAGATAATGAATTGGCGGCTTGGTTTTATATGATAATTAAGTACGGAAGGGGATGCATTTTTTTGTGAGTGTGATTTAGGCAAATGGTTGTCATAGGTTATTACACAGATAAAAGCTAAAATGTTTTTTACAACATACGGACCGTCCACAAATTACGTAAGAGTTCAGACGGGAGGGGAGGTACACAATTTTCTTACGATTTCTTACGTTCGGGTGGGAGGAAAGTAGATAATTCTTACGTAATAAAGTAATGAAAACTAAATATGGTCCTATAAATCTAAAATTTATTGATTATTAAAACTTAATGAGTGGATTAGTCTATATTTTGATAAGCAAACGATATTAATGCGAAAAACCGATATAAAGTAAAATACTAGTACTTCTTACGTACGTTTTTACATTCTAAACGTACGATTTCTTATGTTGCGATGTATAAATATTAATATTCATTTCGAGTGCTTCCATGTACTATATAATTTTATGTATAATGTAGATCCCCTGCATCCCTAGTCACACGAGTGCATTTTAGGGCTTCAAAATTATTTCTTCTGAAAATTTAGATGGTTCCTTATATAAAAATGGAATTTTCTCGTTAATAATTGTTGTGCTGGAAGTTGTTTCAAGTTATTCAAACATGCATTGAAAAAATAAATTATATTTTTGGAATATACACACATAGAATGGAAAATAATTTTGATGAAAGATGTTGCAATTATTTTGCTTCGCACATTATTGAAACCTTATTTGCTATTATAATACTTCTCTGTCAGGGAAATTCGTCTGAATGCCAGGGAAAAGTCAGGGAATTGTCAAGGAAATTGAAAAATGCTTAAATAAATATGCTTAAAATAAAAAGCGATTACACCTAGCTCTAGAGATTTGAAAGAAATAGTTTAAAGAAATTGGAATGGATTTTGGGTTAAGAAAATGCGCCAAGGTTTGTTTGGAGCGAGAACTAAGACATCCTAAGGAACAATTCTACACTAAGACTACTTTATTACCATCTCTGTCCCTCTTACGAATTGTCTAGAATAAGAAGTGCCGCATATACTTGAACTTCATATTCTTGACAATTGTTTCTGTTGCTCACTCGAGGCTTCATATAGTTATTCTTGACTTCGAGAAACGAACCATGTTTGTTATCGAATTTTCGGCACCATCTGACAAAAACATCATAGCCAAGGGGAATCAAACGAAAGAGAGTTATGGAGACCTTGTAAGAGATTTGCAATGGGTATAACCGGAATATTCTGTTAAGGTAATGGAACCCTGCATTTCAACAAGATTCTAAGACACTTGCTGGCAAAATACAAAATGCTGTCATGATTGGATCGCTCCGTTTTCCTCAGGGTGAAAGAGAGTTTTGCTGGATTGTCGTATTCAGTCCGTCACATACCTCAGTTGTAACAGTCGTGCATGCGTTAGCGGAACTCCAACATAGTGTTATTGAAGCAAGCGCCTAGGTGAGGGTAACGATGGGAGAGCATCTTTCATCACAGTACGTTGGACTCTTGCTCACACACACACGACTGCTTATGCGTTGCTCCTGATTCATCCAGCTTAAATATTTTATAACTAAAACTTCATCTGATTTTTGGAAAATGAATTTTCGATTTAATTTTTTAAATTTTGTACAGCCATATAAGTTCGGGCACAAGAGTGTGGAACATACTCTGTGTGCGTGTGTGTGTATTCAAACTCCTATAGACTTGTCATCAGATCAATTTGAAAGCTAATCATTATGAAAGCAAAATGGAAAGCGACATCATGAGCCCTCTCCTCTTTTTCCTTATATACTTCGGCAGAAAACTCGGATATTAAAATCATAAGGTCACGCCTGTACTTTACATGGATGATCTAAAGATCTGTGCTTGAAATGAAGAGTAACCAGATCCCTTTAGGGATTGTCAAGAAGTAAACACGGAAATTCGAATAGAGTTTTTGCAAGAAAAATTCCCCAAAGGTAATTAGGAGCGAAGAAAACCTAGTGGCATTTCCGAAGAACCTAGTTTGATAAAAAAAGCGCTATAGGGTACCTTGAAAACGTATGAGCTAACCTTTGCTTTCCTCAAATCAGCCGAGTTAAGGTCGGGTACGGAGGGTTTCATTTTGGCGTGTCAATAGGGTGTCATATCCACTAAAGCATACTGTCGCCACGTTTTGAGTCAAGACATTTCTGATGATAGCTGCAGAACGAGCTATACACATAAGCACCTAGGCAAATAGAATTAAGTGCGAAAAATAATAAGTGCCGCATATACTGGAATATCAATATCCCGACCATTGTTTCTTTCGCGCGCTCGAGGCCTAACAGTTCTCCTTCACTCCGAGAAAAAAACCATGTTCGTTACCGAATTTTCAGCACCAGCCGACAGGAACATCACAGCCGAGGAGAATTAAAAGAAAGAAAGGTATAAAGATCTTAAATAAAAGTTACGTCGGGTATGCGCGGAATATTCTGTTAAGCTAGTCGTCCTGATCAAAGGTATTCTTTGAGGATGTCGCGTTTAGCTCGCTCTGCATCCTTTGGGTGCACGAGGCTTTTGTGGGATCGTCATGTAGAGTCCATCGCATACTGTAAATATCCATCTTACCGTCGTGGGACGTGATTATAACTGAAACTTTACCGCGATTTTGCCAGGAGCCGGTGAAATTTTGTATAATGGATTTCGCGTCTGGTGAAATCTCACAGGGACCGCCGGGTCCCCTGGGAGCAACTGCCATCCCACTCTTACAATCTTATTTTGGGCATTTTCAGAAAATAATTTATCGCGCTGTTTCTGTTTGCATGTATGTATGCACGTATGTATGTATATATGTATGTATGTATTTGTATTCTCTACCTCTTCAAATTATAATGAATTTTGAATCTCTCCTTTTTCCTCTCTCCAGTAGGTTTACCACTTTTAGTTCAGCGAAGCATAGCGCGTCAGATCCAATTGGTTGAAACTATCGGAAAGGGTAGATTCGGCGAGGTCTGGCGCGGCCGTTGGCGGGGAGAAAACGTTGCTGTCAAAATATTTAGCTCGCGGGAGGAGAGATCCTGGTTCAGGGAAGCTGAGATCTACCAAACAGTGATGCTTCGACATGACAACATTCTCGGATTTATTGCAGCGGATAATAAAGGTAAATAAAAACTTGACCTGAGCTACTAAAGACTTGAGAGAAAGAAAGACGAAGTATTTTTTATGCTTAATTAGAATATATGTCCTCTATTTTTACTGTTTAAGAGAAATTTGTAACTTACTTCTTGTATGAACATGTTTTAATCTTATAGTCCAACAACCCACCGCAATTTTTGGCAGGTGAGAGGTTAACATGATCAAAGATAGTGGAAATGAAAGATAATACGTAGAAGATTAAGATTAAGTGTATATATTGATTAACACGATAAGACAGAAACTAAATAAAAGCTGAAAGCCCTCTGGAAACGAAAAACTCGTCTTGCCAAGGCTCTAGATAAAAGAAATGTGAAGCAATGTTATTGGTTTCCGGAATTTACTTGCTTCTGCTTCAATATTTTAAACGGAAGGGTGCCTAAGGAGAGTCTTCATATTTTTTGGGGCAGATGGCTACTGTGTGGGTGCGGTGCGGCGGGGAAAGCTTCTGAGGAATTCGGTTTACGGCTTTTAGTTACGTTATTTAGTTACGCTGTTTAGTCCAGTAATAATGATATTTTTCAAATTGTACATATGGATAATACTTGAATTTAAATAATATTTATTATTTCTTCCGAAATAAAAAAAATGGAGAACTTGAGTGTTTGAGAAAATCCGCGAGTTTATAGTGTTGTTGTGAGAGAGTATACTTATAAGCCGTAAAGATTTTTTGAAACAATTATATTTATCAAATCGTATTTATTTTCATCTCGCTGCAAGGAATAAGTACACAAAAAGTGGAAATTATCAGAAAAAAACCACTAAGTCTAGAAGTAGTCCGAGAGAATATATTTGTTGAAGAATAATTGATTATTTGAACTAAATATTAATTATTTCTGTAAAATGCCATGGATTACTGATTTCTCATTTATCAGAATGTATTTGCATTACAACTGTATAGCATTGCTTCTCGTGAAAATGTATAAAAACAATCATAACTCGCTCAAATAGATAATTGTCCTCAGTTTCAGTAGTGGTAATAACAAACTGTAAGTGGAAAGTATAAAGAAGTGAAAAATGTGAAGAAAAAAAACTGCCACTTACTATAATAATTCAATGACAGGGTTATTAGAAATCAGAATGAATTATTGGAACAATTTCACTTGTAAACTAAATTAAAAGCAAAATTTTCTGTAAAATTGAATGGGCTATTGCTTCGATGTTAATTAGAAATGTAAAGTGATTGGCCAAATGCGTAAGATACTCCGATTTTCGCACTCCGTTTTGAGAGTAAAGTACTATCAACAATAATGAATAGAACAAACAACGTATTCCAACCTGAACATGTCAATAAAAAAATAAAACCTCATTTTTTAGAAACTGTTCGCATATCAAATGTCTTTTTTTCAAATCATACCTCAGGAGAAAATAATTATAAGCAATAATTATTCTTTTGAATAGTTAATATTCCTCAGATGCAGAAATAGTTAGCAAACTGAAAGTGAAAAGTAGAGAAAAAAAAAATTTCTGAAAATCACGCAATTCACAGTAATTTGAAAGTGGTACAAAAATTAATGCTTCCTGTCAACGTTCATATACTATTGCCTCGATGCTAATGAAACGTTGTAAATGAAAATATTTGGTTTCAAAAATGTACACATGTTTTTCAAAAAATTCTTTTCTGAAATAATTATTTAGTTTCAATATTTTTGTTCCAAACACTTCAT
>JAAAKG020192679.1:0-24456 GCA_010014905.2 Druon quercuslanigerum
GTGTGTTAAGGAATAGGAAGAAGGTGCAAGAAAAATGTAAACCCTTAGGGGACACATTAGAAGCTTCCACTAACTAAATAATAGGAAATTTAATTGTGCTTCTTTTTTCTTCGTGGAAAAAGGTTGTAACTTTCTTAGTTTTTGAAATAATGAAAAAGATTTTTTCACAGCGTAAAATGTTTATTTTCTAATTTCAGCTTGCTCTAAATAGCCAACTATTTGGAGCTTTTACTTCAAAATTTGTGAAATCATGTGTGAAACTTTGCTTTAAGTTTCTCACGAAAAAAAGTTATTAATATTTTTATGAATTAAGTCCACAAAGAACGTTGAAATATTTTTAAGCTACATTTTTTAACCATTGAACTATTAAAGATAGATTTAGAAATCACAATATTCTAATATAAAAAGTATTTAATAATTATAAACAATTTATTTTAGCACATTACTACTAAGTTTCATGCGCAGATCAATTGACATAGTAGAAAAGTTCATGTTGGGATGAGAATAATTAATTCATTCATTCATTACAATTGTTGATAACTTATGAGTTATTTATAAATCTTCAAATTATGATAATTTTTTCTTAGTAATACCATTCTAATAATTAATTACGTATAGAAAAAAAATTATTTTTAACCAGCTGATATACTGTCGAATTTGTTAAAATAAATTGTTCATAATAATTAAATACAATTTATAATAACATTTTTGTGATTGATAAGTCTGTATTTATTAGTCGCTGTATTTGTAGAAGTATTGTTAAACACAAAAACAAATACGAAAATTACATTCTTTTCATTTGTGAAGAATTTAATTAAGAGTATTTCTACAAAAAATCTTAAATCGTTTGAAAAATGTATACTTTGGACTAGGGTTGTTAAAAAGTACTAACTTTTGAAAACTTCAGGTGTTCCTTGATATTTCGGTTCCGAATCATGTAAAAATATAAGTTTGAGCCAAATCGAAATATACATATGTAGTGTTCTCCTAACGGCGTTTCAACTTTAATAAAGAATATCTCGGAAATTATTAGAGGTAAATTATTTTAAATATAGGTTTCTGAATTCGTCTGGATTTTCTCTATAATTCAAGGCAATCTTAAAAACATACTAACATAACCATAATATGATAAACGAAATGGAAAATACACAAAATAAAATTTTTTAAATAAATTTTCCATCACATTTGTGTTCTACAGTTGTATTTCTAATATAATTTTTGGGAAAACAAATCTTCTTTCCATATTCACGGTCTTTTCATTAATTTAAGATAATTTACAATGATAAATTTTAGAATGCATGCAGACATCACGTGCATGCCCAAGGATGACAGCTTTTTGCATTCATCTCGCAAGTGCGTCTGCATGTTTTTAGCACGCAGGAAAGACTTTGAAGTTACTAACTATTATCTTCGCACCTCCGAAAGCACCGATCACAAGGACAATTACTTTGGCCAAATTTTTCCGGGTACAGTTGTCGCAGCTCCCTTGTGAGGGATCTCCCTCTTTTTCTCTTTGACTGTGATGTTGGAGTCGCAGATTCCTTGTTAAACGCCGACAGATTGAAAGACCAAATCTGTCGAAAGAAACGTCCTCGAAAACTCCATTAATTTATTCTCGCTTCAGATCTGTCTTTTCACACGTGTCCAATTTTACACTAGAAGCATAGGACTTCAAGTCATCCATATAAAATACATGAGTGACCTTATTCTCGCGTTGATTAGTGTCAATGAAAAGGTACCCAGGAGAATTATGCAGTGCGAGAGATAATTAATGAAGTGTAATACAAAAGAGGAGAGGGCACATGATGTCGCCCTTAAGATGCCCATCTGAAAGTTGACGCTGTTTGTTATCATACAATAATTTTATATGAGATAGTGAATCTAGTTTTCCAAAGAAGTATCAATGTCTCTATGTATATAAGTATCTGTGAATGAATCTTGAAGCTTTTTAACAGGCAGATGATAAGTCTATCAGAATTTGAATGAAAAGCTTTCCGGTAGTCAATCCAGGGCACCTACAGACAGTGCTGGTAGTTTGCTACATCTTTGCAGACGCACCTATCAATTAGCAGGTTCTCTCGGTAGCCTGTTACACCTTTTTACGAGCCACACTGTTCGTACATCTCTTTCCAAAAAGGCCCAATGCTCTGAAAAATTCTCTCTTTTAGAATAGCTTTAATGGTCATATAGAGTGTTCAGACCAATTATTGGCCTGAAGTTCCCTGGATTGGATGAGTCATCCCATTGGAATGGGCGTCTCCAACTTTAAATAAAATGTGAAAATACAGGCAAGACGTTGTTGTGTAGAAGTAAACTTCTTTCACTAGAAGTTCTTGATTCCACCTGGTCCTGCAGAGGAGAAGTTCTGCGTTGAGGTCGTCGCAACACCCTTGGAGCGGATGCTATTCTCAGTATCTTGTTTCAATTTTAGCAGTGGAATCTTGTAAACCTCTCACCAAAAAGTCTCTACCGTGCGGGCTTGGTTGTATTTTTGACAGAAATAGGGTTAGCGCTGAACAACGCGATGTGTCGGCGACGAGCAATTGGTTCTCAATGAACCAATCTTCCCTTTTCTGTATTATCTTTTTGCGTCAGATAGCACCCTCATTTTGTTAAAAATTTGCTGCTTCATTTTCAGCAGCTTTGACTTGTTCAGTGTGTGATGGTATATCTTCAGTTCGTGGGCCAACCTGCGGGCTCTTTCGGTTTTTTTTATCCATCGTCAGTTTTAGCCTTAGATAGTCTTCTGCTCATACTTGTGTACGCTACTGTGGCTCAAATCTCCTTAATCTCTGGTGGGAAGTGGCTGCGGCGAACCGCTAAATCGGCTGGGCTGGGTCCCGTGTTATCCTTTTAGTCAAGTTTTGACTTTCGTGCGCGGTACTTGTGGCAAGAAAAATTTTTGCGTAAGCGGCTCTCATAGCAGCTACAGCCCTCGACTCGATGCGGTTTCTCTCTCGTTTTGGACGGGCTGCTGCAACCAAATTCGGTGAGGCCGCAGCACTCTCGACGCGTTTTCAAAGTACGGGAAGTATGCCAGACCAAGCTTGGATCAGCTAATCATCCCAAATTCGTGTTAGCATCACACCTAATCAGTTGCAAGCTGGGCTATCATTTTTACAGAAGACCTCGATGCCAACGAAGTTATCAACCTTTACCTCTTAGTATATTTTTGATTCTCACTAGGTGACGTAGTAAAATAGTCAAATTTCTATTTCAATATTCAAGTGCTTTACATTTGCTAAGTATTGTGACTTGTATAAGTGATGTTTGTCTCTCTCGTCTTCTGGTGTTATAGGAAGTGAAGAGTCGGAGGGCACTGCTTATAAGTTATAAAAGCATTTTATCGCCATTGACAATAATTAACTTTCTTGCATCTTTTTAATTTGTAGCATCGGCTCAATGAATGTTGTATGACGTTTAATTGAAATGTTGACTCACTAGAATCTAAGCTAAGATAAAAAGCTAAGATTTTTTCCATAAAATAGAATGTGGTTTGAAAATTTAATCTATTGAACTTATATTTATTCAATGTGCATGAAATTAATTTTTCTGTTTGGGTAATTTATTTGAATGTGAGATTGATGGAAATAATTTTTTTGCGCCTGCCAGTCTTGTTCTATCGGGTTCTTTCTTGCCGGTGGTGCAAGAAAAAGATATTAGTTTTAATCACAGAAATAACATTATATATAAAAAAGAAAAATTTGTGGAAAACTACAAAAGGTACGAACAAAAATTGATACAAGAAGACGTGCGAGTCGAGAAAATTACTATTTTGTTCGTTTCAGCAATTTTATTCCTAAGTCTCTTCTACGGTTTCTTAATTTCTCCTTTAGGGAAGATGTTATACTTCTCAGAGTATGACAAATTTTTCAGTTTTAAGTTTTTCATCCTGAATAGGAATGAAAGCATGATATTGTAGCGTACCAGGAATCGTCCTTTACAGAATCTCTCTGCTGCTAAAGCAATTCCGTTTCTTTGGTAAATTATAAAAATTTAAATTATAAATAAAAATTTAAATTATATATTTTGTAAATTATAAAAAAATCTTCCCAAAATTGCAAAGCAATAAACGAAGGAAGAGACCCGTGAAAAAACTTTTGAACTGAACAAAATTGTCAAGAAAGCATCCAATAAAACAAAGCCACGTGCGAAGACGACGAGGAACCGCAAGTATAAGAAGTAAACCATGCATATCAAGAGAAAAAGGCGTAGAAGAGATAATTTATCAATCTCACGTTCAAATAAATAACCCAGATAAACAGAAATGTCAATTTCGTACACATTCAATAGATATTAATTCAAGAGATTTAATTTTATAGTACATTCCTAATTAATTTTACATTAACTTTAATTTAGCAATTTTAGCTTGTAACTTAACAATAACAGCCTCAACCCTGTAAATAAAGAGAGAAGTTACAGTAGAAGCGTATGATATTATCTAACGCAAGAAGAAAACGTGAAGACACTAGCGAACGGTCGCACAACCTCAGGTCCGGCGAAATATCTTATTACTCGTCGTTCTATTACTTGAGAACAAAAAAAAACTTAAAAAATCTTACCACCTAGGCGTACAATTTTTTATTTTATTATTATTATGGGCATTTTCTACGTACTATGGATGAAATGCTACAACTGTACTTCCATAAAACAAAATTCCATAAAACAGAATCGACGAAAGAAACCTTGCTTTCATCTTAATATCATTAATTTTTTTTTTTTAAGATACAAATATAAAATTTCAAACAAAGCCTTAACAAAATGACAATAGATGTTATACACGCTTCTCTGTTTCTTCGGTACGGGCAACATGGCGAGTATAAGCTCTTTCGACCCAGGATGGACAAGGCACTTCGTCACAATTTTTTCTCCATTCACGATGATGTTTCTTATATTATTCAAGATAATGATACCTTTAATATTAGTCGGCTGTGCAAGTCGGGCATTTGCATCCTTCACCGTATTTTTAGGAGTGCTTCTACTGGGAGATTGCTTGGCATTGCCCCTTATGTACGGGATTACCAGTCAAGGAAGTTGGTTGGATATTGGCAGTGCAATTAGTAGATTTACTATAGCTATCACTTTACCTTGTCTACTCTTAATTCTGTACTATTTAGCGCATCCACTAATGACGGTAAAGATTCCTGCAAGTTTCACGAATGCTACGCAAAAGGCATCTCTTAGAGTTTGACACTCAATCTTTGTTTGTTAGAGGAAATTAGTAATTATACAGAAAAAAATTGACTTTGAATTTTTATTGTGAGTCATTTTCTAGTGTGAGAAGTTGCATTTTTTTGCCTCGTTAAATTTTAGCATGTGATGGTCATTTTTGTTGCAGATAGAGAGTAGTATGAAAATGGGCGTAATGATTGCTTTTTTTTGTTTAATTATAAATGACTCATGTAATTGTAAATTAAGAGGTAAGTAATTTCTTAGAAAGATTTGGTATTTATTATCAAGAAAAATAGTTCTTCTTGCGTGTAAGCGTTTAAATTATTATCCTGTGTAACTACTTATTAAAAGGAACAAAGAATGCATTTTTCTATTTAGTTAGTAATGTTATCATTATTTTTAATATACCTAGTCAGTATTACTAGTAATTGTACATTTGATATCTCTTAATGCAAGAACCGCCTTATATGATATAAGACACTAGCAATTTATTTGAAAATTGTTTTTTATGTATTAGATAATGAATAAATTTGTACTAAAATTTGAAACAATGTTTTAAGTGGTGATCTCAATCAACTTAACATTGCCCACCTACAGAAAAATCCTGAGCATTAACTTATAAGGTATCCAGCAACCATGGAGCGCATACTAGAAATGTCCTAAGTGCCTCATCCCAATGAAAAGGTATTGGTTTTATGTGAAAAATGACTTTCGCGGATTCCATAAAATTCCGACGTTTTGAGACCCCCTGAGTCAGAAAAAATAGTTTTTAAGTCGGTGTCTCTCTGTCGTCGTCGTCTATAAATACGGTAATATTTTAAGGAAATATTCGATTGGATTGTCCGTTGGCACATTTTATAAGGATATGAAAAGAAAGTTCGAGTCGCTAGCCAGCTTTTTTTGATAAAATTTTGAAAAGTTAGAGCATTTTGAAAATTTTTGAGACTATTTTGTTCAAAATTCAAAAATTCTCTGTAAGAACATTCATAGTATTCAAAAAGTCGAACAATTTAACCTATGACTGAGTGCGGAATGGCACGATATCATTCTAAATGAACTCGCGTCATTTAACGGATTCAAACGGAATGAGAATTTCAATCCGATCGATGTGGAATCATTCGGACGGCGTGCGGAATGGCTCAGAATCAATCTGAATGAACTTGCTACTTGCCACGGAGTCAGACGGAATGGAATTTTTATTCTAATAGGTGCGAAATAATTCTGACTGAAGAAGGATGGCACGGAATCATTCGGAATGAGCTTGCGTTATGAGGTGGATTCATAAAGAATGAAAATGGTCACTACTGCATCATTCTGAATGAACTAGCATATTGCATCTGATTCAGACGGAATGAAAATTTTGTTCGTACTGGAGCGATATCATTCAGATTGAAGTGCGGAACCATTCGATGTCATTCGTAATGACATTTCGTTATCAGGCGGATTCAGGCGGTATGAAAACTTCTTTCCTATTTGCGCGGAATCAATCGGAATGAATGCGCAATGGTTTCGGACTCATTCGGAATGAACTTAAGACACCAATTCGGACTGAAAAGGAATTAATCGAAATCAGACGGAATCATTCGGATTGGATTTAGCGTTCATTCTCTATCTCGGAATCAGTCGGAAACATATTGCACATTTGATCGTAATCGATCGGAATGATTTAAACGGTCACCTTCAAACAGAATTTTTGTGACATAAAAAATAAAAAAAAGGTTTTCCTTCAAACTATCTTTTTCACATTTAACACGCCTGTCTTTTGAAATGAGTTTAACCATCTGCTTCATAAAGGTAAAATTTTCAAACATTCACAGGAGCAAAATCTGAAGAGGAGGCTGCTAGTCACTCTAGGAATATGAAATGAATGTAAGCTTTCTCCAAGCTGCAAACATAAAAAAAATTAATAAATTACAGTAAACTCAAAAGTTTGTTTAATAAAATAGCACACCTTTCTTAACTTGAAACAATTTTGCGTTTTGAATTACGGAAAAAATTCTTTCAAATTGACGAAACATTTTTAAAATCTATCATGAATTAATAAAAAGTATATTAACAAGGATAAGGAAGTGTGAGTGAAGCTCAACATAAGAAAATTCATAATCTATTGTATGATCATTTAATATCCTATATGTAAATTCAATAAACATACTGTTGCATTATGTTTTAGTTGATATACCAATTTTGTTAAGAGTTCAAACGTTTCTTAAACTTTCATTGGAGTCTACCAATCGACGTTCACGGCTTCTTTTATGAAGTGAAATAATAAAAAAACAAAAGTATTTAAAATTTGAATTCCTTGTATTTCTTTGAAGATTTGCTGTCTGTGTTTTGTTGCCTTTTCCGCTTGCTCTGTAATATAAAAAAAACAATAATAAATTACAACATATTTTTCTGTATTAAATGAAAAATTCTAGATGGACAGTGACCCACAATTGGCATCGTAACAATTAATTCAACGAATATTCAAGATATTCCAAAGATACTATCGTCCTATTTGTAATTTAATTAACATATCTAATTTAGTCCATATCTTTAAATAGAAAATCAAAGTTAGTACAAAATATATAAATTATGGAAAAATGTTAAAATCTGAGCTTTTTTTACCTTCGGGAATCATGAATAAAAACTTTTAGGATTAATAAAAAACGTATTTTTGCAATTATCTAGCACCGCTAAAATGTCCAGTGCGACTCGAAAGTATGCCTAGGAAAAAAAGTCAGTGTATACGGGCGCAAGTGCCATGCTCCATAGTGTGGTGTCACCGCGGCGTCATTGATTTTCAGAACACGTATCGAATCTGGTTCTTTGAAGTTTGTCCGTCAAAAATTATGAACTCTTAGAAAGAAATAGTTGCTGCAAAATTTACTCTTAATGTGTCAAAATTGAAGCTTTCTGGTGCGCGCTGATCTTTGACCCGGACTCTCTCGCACATGTTTATCTTTTTTAAAGCGCTCTTTCTGCGATTCAATAGAGCTAACCAATAGCTCCAAAGTATTTTCTTGCGTTTCTCTTAATTTAAACAGTTACGTAACTTTTTATATGTCAAAATTGAACCTTTTTCGTGCTGGTCGATCTTTGACCCCGGCTTTCTCGCACATGGTTATTTTCTTTAAGTGCTCTTTTTGAGATTCAATAGAGGTAACCAATAGCTCAAACGTATTTTCTTGTTTATTTCTTTTACTAGGAAAATAAAACAGTTACGCTACTTTTCATGTATAACAATCAGAGTTTATGGGGACAAGCTGTTCTTTTAACAAAAGTTTTCTCGGAGAAGGATGCTTCTTTCAGGATATTCGTTTCATAATTTTATAAAGCCTAACAGTACCTCGAAACGCTTTTTCATTTTTTTTGTTTAAAATTATTTGCATAAAAGTTATACAGTTTGTTAGTATTCCTGTAAAATAAGGGTTTTAGCACTTACGCCCGTATGCAGGGTGCATTTTCATTTGCTCGAACTCTATTTTGTTTAAATTGTATCTCTTTTAATCTTTTAGCAAAATATTTATCAACAAACTCATTAGGATAACTGCTGTAATAAAGAAATTTATTTTCAATTTTTAAAATGTCATTATGACAGGTTGTCATTTCTGACGATATCAACATTCAAGAAACTAGTGGTATTGCCTTTTTCTAATTCCTGTGTAAATTGGAGTCTGGGTTTATATTCTTTAAATTTTGTAATATTTTCTTAGAATTTATTATCTGGGATGATCAGAAATGTCATCCACGCATCTGTAATAAACGGGTAATTTAAACTTGTCTTTCAAAATATTCCCACAATTAAAGAACCCATCGGGGTTCCATATGTTAATTTTAAAAAAAAAGATCTGTAGAACTTAGGAAAAATGTTGGCTCTACTAAAATTGCATGCCTTTCTTAAAATCATCCAATGGGATATTATTTTTAATAGTTCTCCATCTCTTTTCAATTTTTTTAAGAACCAAATCTAATGAAACATTTGTAATAGTGATGAGATATCAAGAGATACAATAACATGATTATGAGGATTTTGATGAAGAATTTTCGGGTAAATTATTTGGGCATTTATTTTTTGAAATTCTTAAGTTAATATGACAAAGTCTACAGCCATGAAAGATACAAAAGACTTGATTAAAAATAACAAAGTAGAGATTATTAGGTTAACTAATGGGTGGAGCGCAAAAGGTTCTCTAGTTGACAAAATCACTAGAAAAGGTTTGATAACTGAAAATATAAAAACCACCAGGTTTTATGCTTGCCCGAAGTTCACAAAATAAATTATCAACTAAGACCATTAGTCTCTTGCATCAACACTCCTACTTAATTTTTAGATAATATCTTCGTCAAAATGTATTTCAGATGCTTTGCCCAAACCATTATATTTTATAAAAAATGCAATAGGTTGTAAGAATCCAGAATTAAAAATATATTCTTGTGTGTATCTCGTGAGAACTCTAAGAGAAGAACACCGTAACAATATACAGTATATAGGCACAAACAATTCCGTTAAGTATAATTTTAGAAAACAGTACCTTTTGTCTTTGGACGTGATCCTGAAGCATGTCAGATAAATCTTCTCTTCTGTGCCCGTGCTTGGAACGCATTGATTCTTCATAACGTGAAGCCATAGTTTCCGAATCAAGATCCAATTCACTGGGATCCAGCGCTAATTCTACTGTCCCATCTTTTTCTCTTGTATCGGTCGATGTACCGCTAATTCCACGTCTTGCAGCAAGGACTGAAGGTGGTGCCTGTCCACCAGCACCGGTCATATCATAGACATGAGTACTACCCATCATGCTGCTTCCAAGTCCTTCCGTTCTTCTCTCCTGAAGGACTGTGTACAACGCAGGAGTGTCTCCGCCTTCCATTTCGCTCTCTATTTTCTTTTTTCGTAACTCAATTGTCTCTGGAGTCTCGAGACCAGCAGGGATTGACGCTATACCGCTTGGGGTGATGAGACCCTCGGCACCTGGAGTGACAAGACCACTAACATCACCTTCACCTTCTTTCATATCCCCGTCGCCCTCGCCGCCTTCGTCTTCGTCATCATCGTCTTCCTCGCCTGAGGATTCGGATTCAGGTTCACCCCAAAGTCCGCGGTCGACGTCTTCATCTAAAGCGTCGCTTCCTGGTGCGCGAGCTATTCCGAAAACATCTCCATAGAGGGGTCGGCCATTTTCGTCTACGGGTGGCTTCCCCCATCCTCCAGCGTGGTATCCGAAAGCACAACCTTCCGGAATGGGGGCGTTCAAACCTGACGATAGATGAAACAGAGTTAGTAATGGTAAAAATATTTATATTCTATTGTTTTATACTAATATTAATTAAGAGATGTACAGTTCTGAATTAACTGAGGATTGTCGCTCCATCGAAAATTTGGCGCGAAGACAAGAACTCAGGTCGCAACGCGGACCAAATAATCTTGATCCAAATCAAAGGCACCAATTGCGCAAATTTGTTTTTCCAACAAACGATGATAGACAAAGAACGCAATATATGTTAGTGCCTGTGAGATCAACAATTTAATAAGTATGTATTCCATTAGGAAGATAGAGCTGGAGGTGAAGAATACGGATATTATTAAAATATTATAAAATTCCGTGAAAATAAAATTTCTTTCAAATCCTTAAAATCTTTGGAAAATCCTTAAATTTTTTTAAATATCTCAAAAATACATTTGATTCTTTCGAAAAAACCCCAAATATTTCAAACACTTTGAGATAGCTTCAATCTTACATCTTTTAAAATTCGCTAAAATATTGCAAATCCTTTAAAATCTTTTAAAAGTACCTCGGTCCCGTTTAAAATGCCCTAATATATTTAAAATAATTTGAAAATGACGGACTGAAAACTAAGAAAGTTATTGGATAGTTTTTAAAACACACATTCGGCAATTTTTCAGATCACTTATTAGTAAGTTGTTGCCAAAATTAAATTTATGAATGATTTCGATATCCCCTCATTTACCTACGAGAGCAGTCATTATTTTCACTTGACAATTTTTTTGACCGATAATACGGTTACCTTTCTGAATTTGGCAAATGTGATTAATTTTTATATTTCCAATTAGCCAAGATTTTATTTATTAGTCAAGATCAAAGAGGCCAGCATCGTGAATGGATATATATCTTGTACGCAGGCTTAAGCTATTATCAACAGATCCTTAGTTTCTTGTTATTCGAAATTGCTTTTTTGTTTTTACATCCAAATGTTAAGATTATTTTTAATTATAATAGAATACCTAATTTTTTTCGCCCTTCAATTCATATTTCTATTGTAGCGCCACTTGTTAATTGTATCTCAGCTGAAGTTATTTCTCAGGTAGCTTACCTTCGCCCAGAGTCGAATATTTGTATATCCTTATAATAAAGCTAAGTCACAGTACACATTTAGATTTTATTTTTCGGTTAATTGTTTCTCAGCCAATTATATCGCCTGCTTTAAGAGCTTATGGGCCCAAAAACCCTTCCTGCGGAAATTGTCTGGAAGGAGAGACGAATCCGTTTGAATCTTTCTTAAAATGTCGTCCGATAACTTTCTGAAACAAATCCAGATGTTTGATAGAGAGAACTTTCAAATGTAGAAGTTCCAAATGAACTCAACTTACGCCACGTACGGACTTCTTGATATCGTCAACGGAACAAGTCCTAAACCTGCAGATTCCGGTCCGAATGCAAAGTAGTCGGCAAAATTAAACGCTAAAGCCATAAGCGTGATGACAACATTGGTAGATGTTAAAATTAGTTAGCATTCACGAGCAAAAGTCTGCTAGTAGTGTCCTCATATTAACTCAAAAGCTTCATGATTATCGAATGAGCCCCAGGGATTCTGTAATGCAGCAAGTGACTAGGGTGCAAAATATGGCAAGTTAGATAAAGTACGTTGGCGAAAACGATGTTGAATGCGTTTACTATCCCCAGAAAGGCCGTTGTATCAAAGATTTCTAGAAACGAAAAAAAAAAAACCAGGAAATCTAATGACAGTAGAAACAACGGCCAGAAAAATTGTGCTTTCATTGCCATTGGGGAAATAAGCAGCGGACTCCCCTCTAACTCCTAGAAAATTTAATCCTAGAAGGATTAGCTGACAAATTTTGAATCAAGACGTTCCGAAATTACGCAAAAATTTGTTTTCAGTGGGAGTTTTCACATCGAATATAATCGAAGTGAGGTTCAAGGACAATCGTATTTTGCTGCTGTTTGACAATTCTATAGAGAGCCAAGGGATTAGAGAAGAAAATGAAGCCTGTAGAATGTTCTTCAAATTTAGAAACATTGACCTAGTGAATGTGTCCACCACCAACCTCCAAATGTTGCACGAGCGACTAGCCCATATAAATAAAATGACAAACAAGGATATGGTGTCCGAAGGGTTGGCGTAAGGTGTTAAGTTGATAAATACAGTTGGTTTTATCTGAGATCCGCGTCAACTTGATGACAATTCTTTCACAGCGATCTGTTCGTACCGATGGAGCAGCACTCCCTTGAGGTGCTAGTTTCTATGTCATCTTCAAAGACAATAACACGGGTTATCGTCATATTTACTTCTGTAAACAGAAGTCAGATATTACTTAGTGCTTCAATGACTTTGAACGACTATTATCAAATCAATTCGAAAAATCTATGAAAGCTCTAAGAGTCGACTACGGCAAGGAGTACTGCAATGAAGAACTTAAGCAGTATCTAGACAGCAAAGACATTCGGTTGGAGCCAACTGGTCCGTAAATTGTGGAAACTGCGTGTACAATGTTCCTTGCCAAAGAATCTCCTAAAAGTAAGGACCCTTTAGAGAAGGACGCGACAATCTTCAAGTGAACACGGATTGGTCAAGAGTCGATCCGGGATAAATCCGCTCGGGCGCTGGTAGTAGGGTTACAGGTACAGGATACAGCTGTTGTTAAGCTGTTGCAGTAGCCTCGGCGCCTCGCGCGCTCTAGAGGTTCCTTACCTAAAAGTATATGAGCCTAGTCTACCTTCTGAATCGGACAGCTACAACGCACACTCTAAATTCGACAAGTGGACGTTCAACATTCTAATAGTTTACGCGCTAGGCGTAGTAACAGGATAATTTTGATTCAAAAGTCCTACATTTTCATGTTTTTGCATAGCAAAACAGATGCAAAAAATTTAATCAGTAGACCTAATATTTTTAACACTAAGCGTGTTCACGGGCGGATAAACATTTTTCTGACTGCCTAAGGGTTTCTTAAGAAATCCTACAAATTCAAAAAAATTCATATTTCACTTATTCACATAGTGGGTTGTCACGAAGACATGAGATGGTGGCCTATTCTCCAATTTCCAACACTTTTCCAAGCGCCTGAAATCAACGATTTTTCACATTTGCATACAAATTGTCTTAGTCTGTGATAGAATTTTGTGAATCTTTTTGAGAAAAGACTAGGTGAGATATGTTGATGAGACTAGTCGGGTCTCGAAACGTAACCATAAGTTTTTTATTCGGAAATTAATTTAATAAAACTTTTCAAGGGTCTGGAAGTCGTCGAAGTATGATTTACTTTTTCACATTCGGTGAAAATTTAGTATTTATGCAGAGAGCTACGGATGCTGATGATATTTGTTAAAAAAAACCTACGTTTTTACTGAAACTCCATCTTTTATAGGTGAGAAAACGTTTTTTTTTAAACATCCACAATAATGAGACTGGGTAAAACACGTTAAACTCTTGGTGAAACTGGGACTGTTACAGGATGCAAAATAGAGATGCACGTTTTTCCCAAACGTCTAAAATCAACTATTTCAGCATTTCAGTATAAAATTTGTGTACTTTTTGTCCGAAACCAGTCACATATTGATATTTCTGTATCCGAGGTAGATTCTGATAAAAATTGATTTGTTTTACAGTTATACGTTCTACATTCAAAGAATCCCTAACTCTTCTTAGTTCTTCCACTAAATTATTATAGACTAAAATGAGCCGGAGAATTTGTCATGTGAGGTTTCCATTTGGAAATAAGAAAATTAGCTTCTACTTTTTTAACCATGGCGCACCACTCAGATCAGTTCGGGAAAAAAATATTCAAAACGTTTTTTTACCAGCTATTTTGGTCATAAAATTCTCTTTAATTTTTTGATAAATTGTCTTACCGGTATCCATAATATACATTTTGTTCATAAAAATAGGTCAGGTGGTTTAAAAAAAACACTGTGTTTTTCTTTACCACTCCTGAAGTTTCATCAAAAACATAATTTAAGGGTTAAAATTATCAGGAGTTTTTTACTACTTTAGGATGAATATCTGACGTAAATTTTAGTCTGATACACGCGGGGTACGATTGGACTTGCATATAAGTAGATAGATAAACGTTTATTTTTCAGCCTATCCTTAAAAAATTGACTTGCTCACACTTCCATTTTTACAAAATTTTCTTACAACTAACTCTTTAAAAATTAACATCCATCCACACATCATCTCTAAGCCGACCTTGCCTTCCTCACTTTACACCGCCTCGCACGCATGTGGCTTTGCCTCGCCTTTCCAGCCTCTGCCTCTGCAGCTAATCCCTAATCCTTATCTAATATTTACAATATGTCCAATTTTCTTAAATCTACTCCCTCTCCTATATAAAATCCCTTTCATGCAAACAACCTCTTTCCCAGCACCCACACTTGCCTCATCACCACATTCGCCCTTCTCACTCTCTCTTTTATATGACCATCCACTCCCCCATTCCTCCAAAACAGGAAGCCCAGGCACACAAACTCTTTCAGCTCCTGTACCACTTTCCCCTTCCACTTCCCTCCCTTATCTCTCCCTCCTCCTTTTCTGAACACCATAACCTTCGACTTATCCGCATTTAACTCGAACCTATTTTTGTCCAAATATCTTCTCAACCTTTTCATCATCTACTTTAAAACCTCTTCGCTCTTTGCTAACAGCACTTTGCCATCTGCATATGCGAGTGATCATATCCTTACCCCTCCTACCCTAACTCCTCCTACCACTCTGCTAGCTTACTTTCCATATCTGCGATTAAAATTGCAAACAGCGCTTGGCTAAGCGGGCACCCCTGCCTCAACCCCCTATCCATTCAGACACCTTCAGAGATGCCCTCCCCTCGTCTCACCTTATCTTTCGTCTTCTCATATACCTCCCTCACCCTCTCGATCAGGCCTCTATCCACTCCCCTCTCTTCCATTGCCTCACACAACCTCCCCCTATCCACGAAAGGGAACGCGCCTTTTAGATCTACAAAAAACGCGTACACTTTGGCACCCTTTTTGACTAGCAATTGGGTATGTATTGGTGGCCTTTCTCAATTTATAGACGATAACTGAGCAAAAGCACTCAGAGCTTGAGCGCCTTCAAAATCAATTATCGGTGGAATTTGGTTGTTAATTCAGATATTATACCTTGAAAACTTTCAACTATAGAATAAAAAAAATAACTGACCTGGAATTTTGAGGTTTGGATAACTCGGAGGAGGACCATAACGCTGCATAGCAATTAGCCAAGGTGGTGGCACTTTATGGCAATTGGGACCAATCGGCATTCCCAAAGCTGTTCGCAGCTCATCGGATAATTCTCCAGGTTTTTTTTCTTTAAGTCGAGTTTCGAATTCCTTTCCTTCATAATATAGATCACCGTGTATGGTCATCCTTGGTTTAGTCTGCCATTTGAAGAAGGCATCGTGTAGTTTTTGATAATCGATATCTATTTTCCCCATTTTTGGTCTTGCACGTTCCCTCATTTTTGCCTTTAAAGTTCTCGTATCATCACGCTCTTGCAAACTTGCGCGCATTTCGGTAATTCCTGTCCGTTTGATAAAATCTGGTAAATCGAACGGTGGTTTTTCAATACCCCGTTTGCCCTGCAGGTATTTTCTCTTAAAGCACCAGTGTCGAGGTACTGGTACTGTATTTCTATGCGCTTTCAATTGCACTAAAAGTTTTGGGTCCCTGAAAATTAAAGAAGTTTGATTAAGCCAAAGAAAAAAGACTAGAAAATTAATACAATTAAAAATCATATTTTAAATATGGTTAAAAATTTTACGTATCAAAAATTTGAAAAAAATTATTACACGGGATTTCAATTTCCACATCCATTTTCCATGCGACTTTCGTTGCACACAACATTTTAGCCCTAGCAGCTAATTCATTCCATCGAAAACCTATGCGCCAGGCCCTCCTAGCCGCAATGTATTTGTCTGTTACAAAGATTTGGCTATGAAGTACCGGTACACGACTGCCGGTGACAACACAATTATAAGGAATTCGAGCTCTAAGCCCGCTTCCAAGCGTTTTGAACTCATGGATCAGTGCCATGCCCTCGAAGAAAATGTATAACACCTTTTCAGCTAGAGTTTTCTATGCTGCAGTTTTATGGACAAATTAAAACACCCTTCATCAGGGAAAAGCACTTGAAAACAAAATAAAATCGTCCGAGCACATCCATTCATTGATTCAACCGGAACTTTGAATTTACCTCGAGCTACGCGCTCGGCATTTGTATTTCTGACACAATCGTGCGAAGACCTTTTAAAATTAAAGGCCAAAACATCGACAACTGTAATTTGGTGATTGTCAATTCTCTGTTGTTAAAGTCTTCCCGCTTTAGCGAATATATTCTCATTGCGAATTAAAGTACAAATTGTATTCAGTATTATAACTTAAATTTTTTTTTCTCATTTTGCATTAAATTTTATTCTTAGCTATGCTGAAGCATGTATCATTTCAATACATCTGTATCATTACAATTTATAATACGCATGGACATTGAAACATACGTATTTTTATTGCCTTGTTTTTAAATTTTTTTTATATTTTTAATCTTATTTTTTACGATTGAGAGAAAATCTGCTAGTTCTGCTTCGAAATTATTCATAACAAATTTGTAGATCTTTTTTCTATGAACAACTTATGTCTATAAATTTTTTGTCTTACCTTGTGTCGTTTTCTAAACAAATTTCTTTTTTACTGTGAGACTGTGCGAGAATTGACGCCGCGCCCCGGAAAGGAGTAAAAGGCGCTGCAGTGATTTGATGTGGTCACACAGACATGAACAAACTAAAGCGTTTTAATCCGAAACGGCAGTCTATCAGGTTATTTCCCCATCACCACTAGCCCAAAACCCGGCATAATAGAATGGTTTCACTGTATTTAAATGTTCTTTTTTACGACAGAAACAAAAACTGCGCGTCCTATCAAAAAATTAATCATGCAAAATTTGTAGCTCCTTTCTGGAAAGAACAACTTTTTTAATACAATTAACACAAAAACCACACATCCTATCAAGAACTATTCATAAAAAATATGTAGTTCATTTTTGATTGAACACCTTTTGTCTCATTTTTTGTCGTAGCTTATGTCGTTTGTTCAAAAAAAAATTTATTTGATTTATTTTCAATGTTTTTTTACGAATAAAACAAAAACTAATTATTCTATAAAAAATGTGATTCGAAACAAATTTGTAAATCTTTTTTAGGTGCATAATTTTTGTTAAATCATCTGTTTTCGTATCTTGCTTGATTTGCCCGAAAAAAGGAATGATTGATTCTTCGTTATTTTCTCTTTGATCAAAATTTGAATTTTTTATTTTTTAACAAAATTCAAAAAGATATTATGATAATCTTGTAGGGTCTTCAAAAAGTGAAGTTTTTCTTCCCTTGACTTTTTTTCATATCGTGCAATGCTTGCTTTAAAATGTTTATTTTCGTATGTTTTTTTGGACTTTGAAAATGCTATAACTCTGGCAATTTTCCTTTTATGAAAAAATGTTAGGAGAATAAATTGTTCGTATTTTCGTGTACTGTAAACAGCCGTCCATAGAATTTTAAAATCTTAAAAAAGTGGCCTCCAAATTTTTGAAAATGCCATAACTTTTTGACTTTCATTCAAAATGGCCGGTTAACGAACTCAGTCTTTCTTTTTGGTCCCTAAAATGGTATGCCAAAGTACAACCGAATCCTACTAATATGTCAAAAGTTATCTGGTGTACAGAAATGACGGCAGACACCAACGTAAAAGATTTAATGCAATCTGTGATAGTCAGTTTTCACATAAAACTAACACCTTCTCATTATGATGAGAATGTAAAAATGTAATCTATGAATTTCATGCATTCTCTTGTCTTCCAGTGCGTCGGACATATTGGAATCTGCTATTTTACTGAAAGGTAGGTCTATGAGACAAAGAGCACATTTTCGTTGGGATGAAGTTCGTGAAACTAAGTAATTTTTTTCGCATCAAGTTCACATCTTCGATAATGATAGGTTCATAATGAGTTAAATACATAGGAATAAATCTAATAAATAACGAAGATACGAGCTCGATGAAAAAAATTATTTTGTTTCACGAATTTTGTTCCACTAAAATGTAACCAGACACCAGTTCTTGAAACATTTGTATATAACACAAATGACAGGAACCCTGTGCCCATTAGCAAACCATTTTTAAAGCCGTCGTATACATTTTTATATTCCCTGACTTCTACCGAAATATCGCAACTGTTCTCTGACTTCTCCATATTTTATGAATTTCCTGAATTTACTCGGTTTTCCCAGTTGCTCACCACCCTGAATTTTATAGAGGTAAAAAATAAGTCTAGAAGTAATTTTCGATTTGAAATAATAAAGCACGATACCCTATTCCGTTTAAACATAAATTAAACTATTAATACTAAAATTACATCTCTTTTTTAGCTAATTAGGGCCCATTCCTGTTTTGTATCAAATCTGTATGTGGGGTGAAAAATTGAATAATTTGAATAGTTTTTCTGTAAAGTTTTTTTTATTTAATTCTAATCCAAGCATGAAAAAAACCGTTTCACAAATAACTACTGAAATAAGCCAATTTTTCTTTGCAAATATAGACTTGCTTCCAAGCATTAATAGATCCTAATTATCTAAAAAAAAATGTAATTCTAGTATTTATGGAGTAAAATGGGGTAATTCAATGTTGCGGTTTGGTTCTGGGATCTCCAAAAATCGGTGGCTTGGCACATGAGTTTCACTATGATGAACTCACTGCTGCAACTTTACAAATTATTTTTGCTTATTAAAAAGAAATTTTTTTTTCATATTTGACAAAACACCTTCGTAAAATTTTAACAGTCAGTAAACCATAGTTGAACTTCATTAATTAAAGACGACTTAATCATTACACCGTCGCTAGCTTTAATTTGTATATATATATATATATATATATATATATATATATATATATATATTTGCTAGTTTAAAGCCTTTAAAGAGTACTTGAAAAAAAACATTATTAATACACTCGTGCACATTTCAATACGGTTTACAACGAAAACATACTAATTCAACTAAAGCTAAATCAACTCTAAATATGCGAAAATTACCTATGCCAAAAGCTGAGATTTTTCAAATACCCCCAACATGTTGTAGACCAATCAGATTATAATAAATTCGGTTTAAGAAACATTTTAATCTTCCATAATAAAAAAATTATAGGTATTTTAAATGAAGAAACAATAAGGAATAAATATTTACCTGGCAGTGACATCGTGCATTTCAACAACGTCTGGTCGTCCTACAAGTTGTTTCAGTTCTGCAACGCTCAGCCTTGTCAACCTCTTCAACTTTCGTTTTGACAATCTTGGAGCTCCATTTTCACCGAGGCCCTGTTGCTGCTGCTGCCCGCCAGCATCATCATCAAATTCATCTATCAGAGGAACCTTGCTGGAAAGCATGGAAGCCGGAGTGGCCGAAATAGGTGGATACTGACCAATTAATTCTCCCTTATCATCAGCAGGACGAGGTTCAGGTTCTGTGAGTTTAAATGCCTCAAAAACCCTCGCAAATTGCCGGTACATCGGTTCCAAATCTTGAATTCCAGGAATTTCTTGTATATATTCAATCTCTGGCATATTTTCTTTTGACTTTGAATCGCTGGATGATTCTTTTGGGCTCTCATCAAACTCTTTCTGTTCAACTGAGTGCTTTTTCTTCTTCTTCTTTTTCTTCTTTTTAATCTTGTTAGACCACGTATCGATTTTCTCGGAAATAATTTCAGGATCAGGAAGTAAATCATCCAAACCAGTAATGTCATCTGGAATGATTGTCTCGCGAGGAATATTAGTATTCATTTGATCATTTGGATCAAACTCACCGAGTTCTCTGACTCTCTCGTTTTTGAAGGCCAACGCCTGCTCAAGAGCTGCAGGTAACTTCATGTTGCTTGGATCTGATACCTTTTCTCCTTGTTCGGGTTGATTAGGATTAGGAAGATCAGTCGGAGGTGTAATTTTAAGTGTCAAGAGACTAGGGAGAGGTGGTTTTTGAGGCTCCATTTGAGGAAAATTGTTTGGGTTCGACATCGGGGGTGGTGGAATTCCCATCATTTGAGGCGGCGGCATATTCATAGGAGATGGCACGCTTGCTAATTGCTTTTGAATTTCCTGCTGTTCCATGTGTCGCAGCTGCTGTGAGTCCAACATCATAGGTGGAGGAGGGCCAACCTAAAATCAAAATTAATAAGTATCGAATTATAATCATTTTCACAAAACCCTAAAAGCTAACTTAATTGAAACAACTTTATGAAAATAAGGTTTGAAAACTTATTTTCTAAGTACAAGAGAATTCTAAAAAGATAAGTATTTTATTTTGATGCTCGCTGTATCTGAATCGACCTTAAACTTACTAAAAATATAATAAGCAAATACAATATTATTGTGAATGGAATTACCAAACAATAAATTAGCTGAAACTCAGAAATCTAATCTACGTATTTTGGGGTTTTTGGTTGAAGAAAAGCAAGAATAAACACGGTTTGAAAGTCCTTTAAGGACATATAACATATTCCACGCAATACATCCATTTTGTCTAAAAACATTTTGTAAGAATTATCTGCAACCGCAGAACTTTCGTCTCCAAATCCACGAGGCCAGTTTTGTCTTCAAATAACATTAGTATGTGTTTATGTACTTTATTAAAAATAAACCAAAGTGTGAGATGTAGTTCTGGCGATGGTATTATTTCCAATATTTGTGTTACCGTTTTCTGAGAAAATTTAATTTCGCACCGTTATTTTGTGGCCCCTAATTTTCTTCGTAAATTTGTAAAAGACTTTAGGGATTTAAATTAACAAGCCATGGAATTTTTAAATTCAGATTTTATAGCTCCCTTTGGCCTATATACGAAGTTTCAAGCACACGCCCCCATATTTTAAGTAACTTACTGAAGGCAGTTCAAGAATTGAATGCTTGAAATGCGTAAAAAAACCCAATTATTTTCTAGTTTACTTACGATTGCCTCAAAGAAAATTGCCTCAACAAAGACTTCCGAATCTAGAGTGAATCAAATATATTATACTCCGCTGGAGTGACATACCTCCATTTACGAATACATATTGATGCAACACTTTACTTCGTAGAATATAGTTTAAACAATGTGTGTTTTGGAAAGACATTTTACTTTTGGGCAGCGAATTGCCCGCCATTAACATTTAGGCGACCGATGTTTTAGTAAACAGGACCTATCAACTTCAGTGAGAGATACAGATATAAAGAGCAGCTGTATAAACTGGGGGTCACACATTCGACGAACGCCAGAACTTCTCCAACCCTGAGTTTGCGTAACAGGCCTATTCTCTTCACAGCCGTCCTTCCATGATGCATCTGTTGTTTAGACATCTTCATGCGAATGGTTCCGCTAAGTGCCACGAGTTCAGTTTTCGATCACGAGACTAATCCATGTTGGGAGGGACTTCAGACGTGTTTATTGCCTAGATGATGTTTCTTGCACTAAAACAAGTCTTAAAAAGTAGTTTTGAGGGCCTCATTCATTGCAGTCTGGAGTAGACTCCCCATCAACCATCGCCTAAATCAGAACTTGATCATCCGCTTCCACAGGCAACCGCGAAACAGTTCTCAAGACGAAGTGACGTCGTGATCAGGCTGCTTGACACATGTTTACTCCAGACGCTCGACTAATATCCGGTCTCGTCCTCAGCCCTAGATGGTTGCCTGATATTTTTGCTCGCCTCTTATCATCTTCGAGCTTACAATAAAAAAGCGCTTTACGTCTCCCGAGAAGGTACTTTATCATTCCTTCTAGCAACAGATCATTCAAAGCGACTTTCAATGCGCTAACAGAACCCTGAGTCTCTGTCTCTGTCTAGTTCGGTAGATCTAAGACCATTATCTCTTCGAAATTGGCACAATCGGCCCAGTTTGGCTATTATTTTACTGACATACGCAAACATATCACAGTAGGTGAAAATTTGTACCTGCAGCAAGCTCATACATTGCTGAGGGACCCGCCGTGACGAAAAAAAAAAATCATTTTGTGATTATCGATGTTTTTCTATACTTACCAACCGTAGGGGAGCTATGCAAGAATAGGTCAGTTTAAAGGATTGGCAAATGATTCTGAAAACTGTCACTTTTGGTGGGTAAGGTTTGGCTAAAGACGTTATGTACAGACATTTTTTACTTTCCAATATCAGAAACTGTATATAAATATCGGTTCGATAATAATTTTTCCATAATTCATACATAATTTTGGTAACCAGAAGCGATAACCCACTCTTCAACGATAAACGTTAACATCCAGCTTCAAATGACTGTTTTCAATTTAATCAGCCAGGTTCTAAACTTGAAGTCGCAAAATCTCTCAGGTACAAAATATGCGTTTTTTTATCATCGATTTTTTGTTGAATTTGAACTTTCATAAAGAAAACATCATGTGAGTTTTATTTGAGATTAACAACTTTTGTAGCCAGAAAACTTTTTTTTCATAAAATCGAATTTTCTTGTAAACAATAACATCGACATGCACAGTCTTTGTGCAAATTTTATTCTTTATTGTTATTTTCATATTTCTTATATTATTGCTTATTTTTGAATAATCATTATCAGGAGTGATTAATGACTAAACTCATAAATATTGATCAGCTTATTTTTTAATCGAGCATTACATTATTATCACTATCTCACTTCGACACGGACATGATCAGTGTCGACCCGACATGATCACACTCTGGTAAAGTTGTCTCTAACTGGAAGTTTCTTTTTAATCAAACTCTTGGGCATCGATTAACCAATACGGCTGCTCAGAAGCAGAATTTTACTAATTTTTTAAATTGTGATTTCCATTTTACAGAATATTTTTAGCTCGCCTGCACAGTAACCTCCTTTTGATTTTCACCGTTTATATGAATCTCATATTACAGACATAGATTAATAAACACGCATTTTCTTGAATAATATTCGTGCATGTTATGAAATATTGTTGACAAATGTACAAACACTAGAAAAGCTATTTGTACGAAATAATTAATCATGTTTGATAAAGCGAAAGCCGCAAAATAGCAAAGTATATCAAACTAACCTCACTTCCTGGCATTCCGTCCATAATTTGATCAATTGTGTAGTCAGCACATATGAAATAGGAAACTCTTCATAAAAAGAGAATATGATGGAAAATATAGGAATAAATTAATTTTATACAGTCTTTTATTTCTTATATTGGAAAAAGAAAATATTTGCAAATGAATTGTTTGGTACGCGTTGTCACTTGTCACCATGATATAAAAATACCATACAATGCCATGGACGCATGATCTATGACATAGACATATGAATTAGAACTGTCTCGGACCTTTACACAGTGCGCATGCGTCGCGTAAACAACTGGATTGGCTACCGTTAAAACGCGAATATAAAACGACGAAATATGCACGTCATTTTTTTACAAGATCGAATAATTAAAAATGCACAAATGTCTTAGGGGTTGTCTCGAATTGATATTTATGATAGAAAAGCTATTCCTTCTTTTAAATTTCAAATTCATAATTCAATCTTAAGGAGTAAATTGATATAATTTTTTTAACTTTCGCATTAAAAGTCTATTTTGTAAGGATATAATTATTTTTAATAATTTTAAAATGATTTTTTTTTGTGAATACTTGATTTTCACATTTACTCATTTTCATAAAGCAACATGACACATGCGCATGGCGAAAACAGACCAATGGCCACCCTTAGAAAAGGACAGATGGACTTTCTGGATTTGTTCTTTCTTTCTATTCCCTTGTTCACTTCCGACTGTCGTAGCTAGCGGTCCAGTACTATTATGTTGATGGCAACCGCTTTCAGGCGATTGCAGATTAGCAGATTGTAAGCAGAAAGTTCGCAGGAGTGAAAGAGATAACAGTACAGCAATCTGCTGACCTGCAATTGTGTGAAAGCACCCTTAGCCGAGCATAGTGGTGGCACGGGTGGCACCGTAGAGGGAGTGTAGGGATGGGCGATACCGATGCGATACTTTAAGTATCGAGTAAAAAGTACTCGATACTTCGATTCTCGATACCGATA